>KV751359.1:2598972-2620799 GCA_001698575.1 Mola mola
GAAACTACTACAACATATATAACACGCACTGGATGGAATATTAGTTAACTAGAAATTGTGTTCACACTTGGTCAGGAGTGTCATATTTGTGCTTTGGTCCGCGAGCACACTTTGAAAAAGAAAAATAAACTGAAGAAAATGGATATTTGTATGAATGTCCTGTTAGTGTTGCTCCTAGGTATTTTATTGGATATAAGGTTCTAAAATACACTCAAGTCATCTAGTTTTAAATTGGTGGCATATTCTGTTTTAATGTGTAGCAAAGAAGTGGTGCTTTTCATTGCAGCTTGTGTCTACATACTACATCAATGTAATAATAACAATAATAATGATAATAACATTAATAATACATTTCATTTATAGGTACCTTTCAGAGCTCTCAAGATCGCCTTACATCACAAAAAAAACAGACATTATTAAAATACAAATAAACATAACAAATATAAACAATTGAGATATAATACCAGAAAACAGGAACATAAAAACAAGGGATGAGTAAAAGGTGTGGTGGTGATAGTGAGGTGGCAAAGATCATGTGAGGTAAGCCAGTCTGAACAGATCGTCTTTGAGACGTAATTTGAAGGTGGGCAGAGACGTTAATGTGTGAATATCCTGAGTGCATTCTAAAGTCGGGGGGCAGAGCGGCTAGAGGATCTGAGTCCCATGGTGGACAGATGGGTAGTTGGAATGGAGAGGAGGGAGGCAGAGGTGGCCCTGAGTGTAAGGGAGGGAGTGTATATTTCTAGGAGGTCAGTGAAGTGTGCAGGAGCAAGTTTATGGAGGGCTTTGAAAGTTAGGAGCAGGATTTTAAAATCTATACAGAAGTGGACCGGGATCCAATAAAGTTGTTTGAGGACAGGGGTTATGTGTTGTGTCGAAGGGGTTCTGGAAATAATGCAGGCTTCTGAGTTCTTGACCAGTTGAAGTTTATAGAGGGATATCTGAGGTAAACCATATAGAAGAGCATTACAGTAATTGAGACAAGATGTGAAAAGAACATTAATCAGTATGGCAGTGCTGTTTCAGGGTGAGTATTGGACAAAGGCGGTTGATGTTACAGAGGTTGAAGTAAGCAGACCGGGTGAAATTTTTTATCTGTGCTGTGAAGGAGAGGGTGCTGTTGAAGATAACACCTAGACTCTTGATCTGAGGGGACGAATGGACAGTACAGTAATCAATGAGTAATGAAAAATTGTCTGATTTGGAGAATGTGGATTTCAAATCAAATCAAATTTATTTGTACAGCCCAAAATCACAATTTACACATTATCTCACTGGGCTTTGAAAAACTGTAGGGATATGACATCCTCTGCCCTTAGACCCTTGAATCAGGTGAGGAAAAACTTAAAAAAAACCCTAAACAGGGAAAATAAGAAACTTCAGGAAGAACCACAGAGGAGGGATCCTTCTTCCTAGGAAGGACAGACGTGCAATAGATGTCACTTGTACAGAACACAATGCTGATGTAGTCACTGAGTCCAAGAGTATGTAGAATCTCTAAATCCAGGGATATGTGAAGTGTAGTGATCGAGAAGCAGGTGTAGTCTATTGATCCAGAAGCCATTGTGATCTGTGGATCCCGATTTGCACTTGGAAATCCAGCCTAGGATCCAAGTCACAGGATCCAAGTCACAGGATCTCCTTTCCTAATGTGGCCAGGAGGCATCAAGCAGGACTATAGCAGCAGCTCCCACTGCAACCTAGAAAAACCTGCAGGATGGTAAAGCACAACGACTCCGGGGAAAAAGTAAAGTTAGTGTAAGGATATGGACATTTAGAGGCGCAGAGGAGGAGTCTGAGTCAGAGGGGGGAGAGAAGAGAGCTCAGTGCATCATGGAGTGTTCCCCCAGCAACCTAAGCATATAGCGGCATAACTAAGGGTTTGGTGCCAAAAGGAAGAAATTAATTTTTTTTCCCATTGAGTTTGAGAAAGTTATGGGAAAACCAAGTTTTAATATCTTGCAAACAGTCACGGATGGTAGAGGGAGGAATTGTGATGGTGGGCTTAGAGAGGAGGTAGAGTTGGGTGTTATCTGCGTAACAGTGAAAATGGATTCTATGTTTTCTTAAAATATTGCCAAGAGGGAGAAGGTAGATGACGAAAAGGAGGGGGCCCAGGATAGAGGTCTAAATACGACCGTAGAGGTATGAAGTGAACCAGGAAATTGCTATATTCTTTAAACCAAAAGAAGCTAGACGATTAAGGAGGATATGAAGGGAGATAGTGTCAAAAGCTGTAGTAAAGTCAACGAGAATGAGTATAGTAAAAAGTCCAGAATCTGCTGCCATGAGAATTTGTTTATTTTTATTTATGATTTCTACCAGGGCCGTTTCAGTGCTGTGAAGTGGATGAAAACCAGACTGAAACTATTCATAGAAATTATTGTCAGTGAGATGATTGTGGACCCTTAAAAAAAAAAAAAGTATTTTTTACTAAGATTATAGACAGAAATGGAAGGTTTGAAATTGGTCAGAAGTTATTTAAGTGATTAGGATCTGAACCAGGTTTTTTTGAGTATTGGTGTAATTATTGCTGTTGAGAGGTAATGGAACAAGGTGAAAGGGAGGAATGTATAATATCAACAATAAGGGGGAAAGAGGAGGGAGATAGAGTTTGATTAGATTTGTGGGCAGAGGATTGAGTTTACAAGTAAAGGACTTTGATTTCCGAATGATGGAGGATATTACTCTAATGGTTTGGAAACTGAAGCTAGAAAATGAGGATGTCAGAGGTGGAATAGGAAGCAAGCAGTGTTTACAGTCAACAGGACAGAGCTGAAGAAATCTCTTGAATGAGAGGCAAAACAACTTCAAGAAGCTAAAAGGAGGCAATTTGCCTTCAGAAGAAACACCAAGACCCCTGGGCAGATTAACCTGTTGACATAGTTGCTCAAACGAAAGGCGTTTGTGTGAAAAAAAAAAAACAACAAAAAAACCCCCAACAAATACATATACTTACGTAATTATACATTATACTTATTCCATGTTCGTGCCACAATTGAAATGCTTTAACCGATTAATAAGGTAAAAAGGCCAATTTAAAATAAATAGGAACCAACGTAGATGCTTCCTGTACTCAAAACTTTTTTCTAAATTGAGACCAAACCTTCATTGTATGAGGAACAATAGGGTTGGATGTAACATAACATGATTCACAGTTAGATTAAGACGGGAGCAAACATTAGCAATTAAAGGAAGCTGACAGTAGGATTCCTTCACCCTCACCCACACAGGGTTATCATTAGCCTCCGGATGTTTGCCACAGAAAGGTATCTTCAGTATAGTATTGACCCAGTAGTAGTGAAGAAAATTAGGGAGAGTCATTCCTTCCAATTTTTTTGGTCTCTGTAAGAAGGCTTTCCTAATACAATGACTGTTATTTTCCCACACAAATGATGAGATTGAATTTAAAATAAGTAGAGAAAGCGAGGAACAATGATCATTTTAATTAAATTAATTCCACCTATAACGGATAAGTGAAATCTTCTTTGCAGATATTTTTCTTAACCGATAATGGTTAGATTTAAGAAGGACATTAATTGATCTTGTAATCATCATCCATAAATATATAAACTCGTCCTTGTTTCCCTAAAAGGGACAAAGGAGACAGGATGATCGTATCAGGGGTTAATTGGGAAGTATATACCTTTAGAAAAATTCTGTTTAAATCCAGAGAATTTATCAAAATAATTGCAACAGACAGAGAATGCTTGGCATAGAAGAGCTAGGTTTAGAAATGTAAAGAAGCAGGTAATTTGCATAAAGACACCTCATGCTCAGTGTTTTTCAGAATAATTCCACTAAAGTCTGGGCAGCATCGTAAGGATATGGCTGGTGGTTCAATAGCTACTACAAATAAAAGGGGCAAAAGTAGGCACCTCTGTCTTGTGCTCTGCTGCAAATGAAAATAGGGAGAATAGACATTTTTAGCACAGACAGAGGCAGAGGATGATGAGTACAGCAGGACTCAAATATATGGGAAGGACCAAAATTTTGCAAATTATCAAAAAGGTAACTCCATTCAACCCGGTCGAATGCCTTTTCAGCATCTGAAGAAACCACTATTTCTTGAGATTCAGGCAGATAGGGTGTATAAATCATATTAAATAACGTGCTCAAATTTTGAGACGGATTACGGCCCTGGATAAAATCTGTCTGATCACCTGAGATTATTGATGGTAGGAGCATTTGGAACAGAAGAGCAAGAGCGTTTGCCAATATCTTAAAATCAACATTAAGAAGAGAGATACGTTTGTAAGATTCACACATAGTGGGGTCCTTGCCATCTTTAGCTAATAGGGATATGGCGGCCTGAGACAATGCAGTGGGGAGGCTGCCACAGTTAAAGGATTCGGTGAACATGGCTAAAAGTGACCATACTGAAGGGAGAACTTTTTCAAAAATTTAATAGGGAAGCAAACTGAGCCTGGGGATTTCCCACTCTGCAATAATTTCATTGATTGAGTAATTTTGGATAGAGTTAATGGGCATGCGAGTTCCAAATTGGATTGGGCCCCTAGCATTGGTAATTCTATATTGTTTAAAAAAAAGAGTTAACCAGAGACGGATCATCAGAGCATTGTGAGGAGTACTAGGATGAGTAAAATGAAGACAAACAGTCAATACCTTTTTGTGTCAGTTAACATAATACCAGTGGGAGATTTATTATGTGTTGTTATCTGGGAGGACGTAGATTGTTGTGCTATGTCAGCAGCTTACCAGCCTTTTGCCCATGTTCATAAGACAGGTTTTCAATAATAACTTCTCTATTTTAAAAGTCAACAGCAGATTGACAGAATTCTTTCTGAAAATGTAGTTTTTCTTTTGGCTGGAACAGGTTTTTTAAAAATTTGATACAGTACCTTCCTGAATAACTGACACTTTGACTAAAAACACACCATGGCAATAGATCTTAAACATCAGGAAAAGTACTGGAGGTGATGGAAATACTACTGTATTAAATAAAAGATATGGAACATTTCATTGATTAAAAACAAAATACTTTCTACGAAGTTTCTGCATCATATGCCATCACACCAAATCTTGTTTAGATAAGAATATCCCCTGAGCCATGCTCAGGGTATTGCTGATGAGTTAATAGAAAAGATCTCACTCTTATCTAGGTTCAATTTATAGCCTGAAATTTGACCAAAAGTCTGGAGTGTAGAGAGTGCAGCAGGAACAGAGACAGATAGACCAGAAACAAATAGCAAAAGGTCATCCGCATAAAGGGAAACCTTGATATCAATGCCAAACCTCCGGATGCCACATATGGAAGAATTGGAATGTAATGGTATAGATAAGGGTTCGATGGCCAGAGCAAAGAGAAGTGGGTTCAAGGGGCAGCCCTGCCTGGTAGATTGAAAAAGGGGGAAATAATCTTAATAAATGTTGTTAGTGCGGACTGAGGCCACTGGTGAAGAATAGAGTAGCTTGACCCACATTATAAAGACAAATGGGAGGCCAAATTTTTCAAGAGTAAAAAATAGGTAATCCCATTCCACTCAATCAAAGGCTTTTTCAGCATCAAGAGAGATTAAAGCTTCTGGGACACCTGAATTCGAAGGGTTATATATATAACATTAAAAACTTGTCTAAGATTGGAATAGAAGTGTCTGTTTTGAATGAATCCAGTTTGGTCCAGTGAAATCAGAGACAGAAAGAGCTAGTTCCAGATGTAAGACCAGCAAAATAGACAGAATTTTAAAATCTACATTAAGCAAGTAAATTGGGCAGTATGAGGTGTAGTGAAGAAGACTTTACCTTTCTTTCAAAGAAGAGAAATTTATTATTTATTTTAATTTGACGGGGTTGTTTAATTCTTTACAGTTCAGGTTCACAAATGAAATGTAAATTTAAATGCGACATAAGAGAGATAAAAGACATAAATTAGGAGATGGCTTGCAAGAAAGTGGCAAAGGTGCTAATGACTGGTGTGGCATATAAACAAAAAACCAAAACACCAACAAAGAACAAAAACCCCAAAAACCATGAAAAAAAACGAAACACCGTCAGAAAAAAAAAATCCCCAGGAACCATTCACCCCCCCCCTCATGACAATAACAACAACATTCACATGGAAGTACATAGTGAAGACACTTAGCTTCCTTAGACACTCTGAATTGTGACCAATTTAGGCACCACATCTTATAATTGACAATATATTTCAACATGAGGACTTAAAAAAAATGAAACAGAATGAAACAAGGAAGGAAGGAAGAAATAATGAGAAATAGGAAATAAGTAAACATTGAGTAACTAAACAGTAACGATAATTAATAATAGTGTTGCCGTACATAGAATACACAAAAAGTATAAATGTAGATGCATATATGAAGGAAAAAAACGATCTAACGAGACTAATAATAAAAATAATATTAAGTAGGTGAAAAGGAAGAAACTGCATGTACGTAGCTGCTACAAACAAACCGTCCTAATAAATACGTGGAAGGGACAAAAAAAGAGAACAAAACAGGAAAAATAATAATACTAATAATAGAGGAGGTAGCACTTTTTTTTTTTTCTTCTTTTCCCTCCCTCCCTCTTCCACCCCCCTATTTTCCCACTCTCCACCCCAAACAACTTGAAATACAGGGCAAATATACCCTCAGTGCAAAAGCTTAGTTTGTTAGATGTCCTCAGGGACGACGGATTTCTTCAGATTATTGTTAATGAAGTCAGTGGTAAGTTTGGGATCATCAAAACGATGAATTTGGCCATTTGATAACACAAGCCGGACTGTCGATGGAAACAACAGTCCATATTTTGACGTTAGAATAGGCCCGAAGCTCTTTCTTAACGGAGGCCCTTCCTTTACCCACAGCCGTGGTAAAATCGGGGAAAATGGAGATTTTATCTCCATCATGATGACATCATGACAACTTACTGGCGTGGCGTAGAATCTGATTGCGGTCCTGGAGGTTACACACTCGAACGATGAACAGGCAAAGAGGGGCCTCGTCTTTAGGATTGGGTCGGAGGATGCGGTAGGCCCGGTCCAGCATCGGGGCGTCGTCAAGCCGCAGCAGATTTTTCAAAAGACCAGACACCACCTGGATGGAATCGCGGCCCTCGGTGCCTTCAGGTAGCCCAATCAGTTGAAGGTTTTTTTTTTTGGTCTCAGTTGCCCCTCCAGGTCCTCACACTTCTTTGTCAATGCAGTGACGCCAGCAGTCAGCATGGTGGCCGTGGCCTCTAGCTCGGATAGCTTCGAGCTATGCTTGTTAGCCGAGCGCTCGAGGTCCGCTAAAGTTTTGCTATGGGCTTCGATGCTACTTTTAATGGGCTCCAGAACTGCAGGAACTACTCCTTTTCACTGTCTCCGTGACGCCAGAATCGACCTTGGAAATTATATCGGAGCGCATATCTTCCCTCATAGCTTTAATATCAGCTAAGTGACTTGTCAGTGCGGAGGGTGTGGCAGATTCAGGCCCCGGCGACAGACGAGGTTTAGCTCGGCCTGCCTTAGCTGCATTGGATTTCGCTCGATTGGCCATCTTTGTCTAAAAATATACGGAAAAAGAATGAATATAGTCGTTTGTAAAAATAATTCAGAGTAAAAGTAGATGGAATGTGGTGGTCTGAAGTAGATGAAAGGATGAAAAACTATCACATTTCGAGGAGCGGCTGTCCTACACATCCGATCTCCTCATAACCCTACCTCCTCTCCTGCTGTCATGTCATTTGGGTACGGATGAAGCCAAATCCAGTAATCTGGAGACGAAGGATCGATCCTGCGGAAAAACTCGCATCGCAAAGTTAAGGTGGCCTAAAAGTGACATCTGCTGTTTCGTGACTTCTTTTGCTGTGGTAAATGAATCTGAAATTTCACGAATGCTGCATAATATCCAGAAACGCTAAACGAGTCACTGGACCTGAAGTTTTCTCATCAGAAAGGGCAAGTCCCAGATAATAGAACAGGTTTTTCCAGATTTAACAATGAGGACAATTCTGGCAATTGTCATGCGGAGGATCCATAAGCAGAAAGTCATTGAGGAGGTGAAAAAGACAGGGGACTCAGACTCTGTTCAAAAGAATCCAGCAAAGGTAAGACCAAATGTAAGACGTACAGCGAAGTACGAAGCATTTGGATTCCCATTGTAGACCAAAAAGATGCCCTTGAGAAGGTTGAATTGGAACAATTTTGAAGGCGTCTGTGATGTCGGCTTTGGACAGCCAATCGCCCTGATCAGCAAACTTGATGAGCTTAACCCCTTGAACCCTGAATTTATTTACAATGCTTACAAAAAAATAGGGCTTTTTGCTTTCAAGCTGATGCTATTTCGGCTGAAGTCTGAATGCAAGCAGTATGATGCAAATTTGCAACAATCGTCATTAAGGGGTTAATGACAGCGGTGTCTCCATTTTCTCCGGTGGGCAATTTTTTATCAGATGCTGGAGACGGAAGGATCAAACTGATAAGATTTATATCTTTAACCTCCAGAATTTTTGCATGTAAGCAAGGAGAAATATTGGCTCCCAATGGGACGTAAAGCCTATATAACATGGGGGCAGAGACTGCAGAGGACAGAGAATATTGAAAAATGCCTTGGGTTCTTGCTGTGGAAAGGGCAGGCTGAGGTGCTGGATCCGAAACATGAGATGCTGCAGTTTGGAGGGTTGTGAACAAAGCTCAAGTGGATGTCCAACCTGGGTGTTTTCCAGCCTCTGGAGACGAGCATTTATTGCCTGAAAGGAGTTTGTGAGAGACTGCAAAGTTGATATGAGGGCCCTTTCAGATGAATGAGAGGCTGCAATTGAATGATCGGGATAATCAGGGCCAGCAGAAATGGTTTTACACTTGGCTTGCAGTGCGGCATGGTGGGTTTTCTTTGTGCGTTTGCAGCCAGGAGCTGTAGGAGAAGTTGCCGTGTGCACATCTCTCGGGCAGGTGTTTCGCAAACCACGACATTAGTCAGGGACTGAAGCTGGGAGCGATCCAGACCTGTACCAACGGAAATGCCTTGATCTTTTAATCTCGCCAGGATTTCCAAACTGGTGTCCTCCTGATGGGCACCGATCCGCCGTGTGTAGAGGCTGGCTTGAATAAATTGGCATTAATCAGTCCACATTCTGAGTCAGACATCGTCCAGAAGACAGATGACGGCCCATGAACAAGGAACAAAGTAAATTGAATAAACAGATGGGTGCACAGCAGCAGCAAAATGAAGGAACTAGAAAGGGAACAGAGACATATTTAAAATGACCGCAACAAGATGATAGGATAACGAATCAAGAGTGGCGCTCCTCTACTGGATAGATGAGATCAGCTGATATGAACAGCTGATCATGAAGTGACAGCCTGGCCGAAGCTTAGGTGAGTGATGTGAGAGAGAAGATTGACTATTGGAAGTTCATTTGAATTTAATATGGTGGGCATGCAGATAGTCTTCCTGACTGAACTTTCACTAGAGCTCCATGAGAGACACGACTCACAGAATGTGTTGCATGTGTAAGTTCATTTCAAAATTGAAAATGTGTTTTTCAGTTGATTAGAGGGATAGTTAACTTTGTACTTATGAAAAAAATGCTTGCCTTACTATTTTGCAAAAGTGCACAACTGCACAAATCCATTTGCCAAAGCAGGGTGGGTGATCAAGGGGACAATCTGTGTTTTCCAGTCTCAGAATTAATTTGGTCAATGACATGAGTAGAGAAAAAGAATGTCTCAGATAATGTGTAGTTGCTCTAACTGGAATTCCTTCTGTTTGTTAAAACAAAGACAAACCTTATTTCTTTTACAATTTAATGTGCAGTTTTCCTGTAGAATGAAGAATTATGGCCAGTGTTTACTATTATCTGGATAAAATACTAGTTTATTTAAAGCTTGTCTGATTGTCGAACTGCTTGTATTTCTTGAGGGAAGTCTTATAACTTGTCACAGCATTTATTTTTGTAAATAAAATGAGAACAAAATGCGTTTTAATATACCCAACCTTTTTCTTTATTTCTTTACATTTTACCATGAGTACATGCATGCTAAACCTCCCTCCAACCCTGGCCCCATAAAAACAAACAAACAAACAAAGAAATCATACACAGAGATGCACCAATACACCCATTCCGTATACACCCTTGTATACTTTACAAATGGTAAAGCTCATTAATGTAAACTTGAGTTGGGCTATACTTTATACACAGAACGTATTTAACTGGAATTCATGTACATTGTAAAAAACACTCAGAAGTAGTATCCAGATATGCATGCAAAACAAATTCAACAAATTATTCTTTCAATTATTTTGCTTAAAAGTTATAATTAACTAGAAGATACCATTGACTAAATAAAAGAATGCTTTAATTGCGAAGTTACATACTGTAGATGACCTGAACTCTTGAATGTAGCAAAGCATCTCATTAATACTACATCTCCTGCATTCCAGATTATCTCTAAAATTATGTTAAATCCCAGAGACAAAAGTGGTAGTGATATATTATTATTATTAGTCCATCCAGATCTCTCTTCGATGAAATGTAGTTTCTTCCTAGTCAAAATACTTTGATGCATTGCCGGAAGATATAATAGAATTTAAGAAGAACACTGTAATCTTTATTTACCCCATATTGTCAAATGTACGGAAGACCTAGCACTAACATATACCATATTCATTTTACAGAAAACATACATATTTTTATTTTTGGAAAAGAAGATACAGACAGTAAAATATAAAACAGAAGAAGAGACAAGAGAAACAGTAAATGTTTTCATCATAAAAAAATCATATAGGTCATAGTACATAGACTTTACTTAGGCAGGAAGTCCAAGAAATCCACCAACCAAAGAATATGGCGTGACCCATTTGAGCTTTTTTTTAATTGCCATCACCGACAAGTTTACTACATCTGATAATCACAAGAGAACTATTTGTGAAAATACTCGTTTGGGGTGACTTTATAAAACAACTTGCTGATGAAGAAGTGTGTGTGGGTTACCATTAATTGATTGTCATTACAGCCCCAAAAAGCATCCCATCATCACCTGGAACAGGCCAAAGAATTAGTCTAATGGCATCTTTGGTGTAGTAACAACCTGTCCTTCAGTGAATTTCTCTTGTCTCCTGCATCACTATCTTGTGGGGGATGGGAGTTTTGCTCACTGTGGTGGTTGCTGAAGCCACCATATTGCTCTGAGGGCCAACAGATGTTTTTCCATTGCTGTAGAGAACTCTTTGAGATCCAGAAGTATCCTTCTGCTGGGTCCGTCCTCCTGTCTCTTGGACCAACTGTCCTTCAGTGCGCACTGGCCCTCCAACAACAAGGACTCTCTGAGATCCCGCAAGTACCCCTGGATTTTGAGTTCCCTTGTGCAGGACGGCATGGTTTCCCTTACGCACTTTCATTGATGCTGCTGGAACCTTGCCCTCCACAACCATCACGGTCTGGGGGACAGATAGGTTTCCAGTGTGGATGAGGTTTGAACTCCCCCCCTGGATCCCACTTGTCTCCACCAGCATCATGCCTGGACCCCTGGACTGTTGGTTAGACAACACTGTCTGCCCCTGGACAACCACGCCTTGGGCAGGTCTGTTCTGGGTGCCATTAAGCAGTATCATGCCCTGCAGATTGGTGGCTGGTGCTTTAGCAATCATCACAGTGTTCTGAACCTGTGGCTGGACTATGTAATGCATCGGCTGCAGAACAGGGGTGGTGGCCAGGTAGACAGGCTGCTGCTGCTGCTGCTGCTGCTGCAGCAGGATCATCTGGCCTTGATGTGCGATCTCTTCCTTCACTGAGTTTATCCCTTGTCTCACTGTGGCTTCACTTTGTTTCAACATTTGAGAACTCTCTGATGTCTCCCTGACCACAGTCTGGCTTCTTTTAGGGACAGCCGGCTGAAACTGGGGTGGAGGAGGCAGCTGTTGAGCAGTCACCAGGCTTGACAGTGAGCTCTGGTTGTTGATGGATGCACTGGGCAAAGGAGTTAGTACTGTTTTCACTTCTGTCTGGATCTTTTTGCCTCTGCACACTTCAGCAAGGGTCTTGAACTTGGGTCCAAGGTCATCAAGGAAGTGCAGGTCATTCTCAGACTCCAGAAGGCTGCAGCAGCCCACTGAGCCAGCAGAGGAACCCTGACCCTCATAGTCATACACCAAAAGACCATCTTTCACTCCCATATTCTCATTTCCACTGATCACCTTCAATTGAAAGAGGAAAAAATAAACTATTAACATGATTACCTTTGTTGTTGCCCAATCACACTAATGTATTACCATTTATGGTCCAAACTGTGTTTTACAAAGTAATTTGACTTTTAATAGAAAAACAATCTCAGATATAATATTCTCAATCTCAAAAACCAACTAGTAGACTAAGACTGAGCCTTCAGAAACATTTGTTATATTGCGGGTAATGAAATCAATCTTGCAATTGGTCTCACATTACTACAGTCAATGCGGTCATGCATTTACTATATCAGCCCTAACTGTTGGTATGCTCATTACACACAGTGAGTACTCTAGCTTTCAAGACCAGAATTGGAATTTAAAGAAGACGAAATACTGGCTGCTGTGGTATTATCAGAGGAGCTAGTATTTCAACATAACACAATTCCTTAATGTCTGACCATATATTAAGGTAGTTTTATGATTTAATACAATAAATATCTTACATAGTGCTCCTTTAAGATTTTTTTTTCTGGGTAAGTACTCAGCATAATTTTGCTGAACTGTTATGGCAAAGAAATTTGCTGTTGATCTTTCCTAATATATCTCCTGTATACTGTCTGAGTTGTTTGAAAACCATCAAGTAAAAATTCAACTGTGAGTTTAAGAAAGCAAAAATTAGAAATATTTAAATGAATTATCACCTGACTGTAGTACTGTTTCAAAAAGTTGTCTGGCAGAGCCATGCCACCAAAAACTCCTCTTCCGACTGTCGATTCTCTGTCATGAAACTCAGAAAACAAGCCATTCCCAGTTGTCTTGTTCATTATACCCCATGATCCTTCTCCTTGGCCACTTGAGAAACCTCCTCGATAAATGGCCCCATTCATCCCATCCATTGAAGTCACCGATTTCTGGTAATCCAAAGCTGCCTTAGGCGCCACTGCTGAAGTTATGCCAGCCATGCCTATACCCACCTTGCCCACATCTCCATCCATTTGTGTTGGCATGTTCAGTAGCGGCACCTCCTATCAAAACACAGTGATCGAAATGTTAAAGCAATGTCTGCAGTCATTTTTCCACCCAGAGGTCACAAATAACTTCACTCAGGAAATGTTGCTTGGACATACAAATCCCATATGTGTCCAGGGTCCTCCCTGGTATTAGTGTACAGTATGTATTAGTGCTGTATTTAGATTTACTTCATGGTAAATTCTCTGAAGGTGGCGATACAGCTACAGTATATGTATGTAAAAATATGTAAATTGTCAGATTATACGACGTATTGTGTAACATCGTTTAACAGCTAGCTTGCTTTAACCAATACAAAGTGTAACTTTAGTGGCCTGCTTGGTACCGAGGCATGTGATAATATATCATCAAATGTGGTAGTGAAGTTTTACTTTGTTTGTTTGTTCTGCAGCTAAATTGAATTAAAGTTAAAAATTGTACAGCAATAAGTGAAATTTGGACTGTTCCTTTTTTTTTTAAGGGCGACAGGGCTAAAATGGAGCATTTTGGGCAAGGTGATGAACAAAAAACATTGTTTCAAATCAGTTAAATTTAGTTAAACTTAGTTTTTTTGAAAATTAAATCACATGAACCTCTTTAGTATACATCAAAAATAAAAGTATGATCCTGAAAATGAGCAAAATATTTCCACTTATAGGTTGATCTTACTGTATTCTCTCCCTGGCCCTCAGTATGGTAGTTAAAGAGGTGTGGTTTGGTGTCAAAAGGCATCTCAGTGAAGCCTCCTGGCAGACCGCCAGCCCCACCACAATGACAGAAGAGCAGCAACAGGGGAATGACTGTAAAACAACAATATCAAAGTTTAAGTCCAACTTAAACAATGTTGTCACTTTGACAAGAGCCAGTAAAATGTGGTTCTGTCTTCTCTATGCTAATAAAATGATGTCGTTTTTCATGAATACAACTAGGTGTTTCTATAGCTATTCTTATAACAGTTGCATGTCGTGTCCTCCTGGTGTTTGACCTGGTGGACTGTTTGAGCCCCCCAGTATATCTTTAAACTGCCACTTGTTGGCATAAAAGTAAATAATACATATGTCTACATGTATCTGTACTCAATATACTACGTGTAAATCAAGTATCAAACTGAATACTCAGTAGATCTGATATTTGCTATCCAAAAACTGATAAAAAATTTTTAAAAAATGCACAACTTTGATTCTGATGCAGCTTGTTATCTACAAAATAATGAGTAACAAAAGTTATTAAATAAATGTAGTGAAGTAAAAGTACAAAGCCCTTCCCTGCAGGGAAATTTGACTTGAATGCTATCAGATCAATCTCCTCTTCCGGTAAAACTTTCTTTTCTGCCTGCTTTTCTTCTATTGTCAAATGTCTTTTTATTTTATTTTATTTTATTTGTTTGTCTTTGCTTATGTCCAGGAATGGGTATACACCACAATAACTTCTGTGTATATACAGCTTTTAAAAAAACATCAGTATTTGCAAGCATGTTCGAAAGTTTTAAATAACTACATTATATTGAAAAAAAATTTACTTTTTGTATTTTCAACCAGAAATACCAAAAAGAGCTAGTGGGTGGCATTGGTACAGTTTTCATAATAACATAAGTGAAGTGTGATCCAATCTAGAATCACAATCTTTGTGAGAAATATAAAAATATTTTCAGTATGAATTCATAAATTTACCTTGTAATAATAGTTTTAGATACATTTATGTAGTTCTTAAATATCTTAAGTCCACTCCTGTAGCTTTACATGAACACAACGTTTCAAATAAGTTTTTTGACATTACAACTTGCCTTTGTAATTTAACCAAGTATCCTAAATTCCAGTATACTAAATTCCCCAAACTACTTCTGAGAAAAAAAGTTTATTATTGGTTATTTTGATGAAAATGGGGGACTTGACCTCCTGCCACCCTGAACATTATGCATTACGATGCTACTACATACCAGTGTGGGGGTCCTTTTGATGTACAAGATTCAACTAACCAGGAAGAAGAGGAAGAGCTACTAGTACAGGGTTGCCTACCAGTCGATGCATCAGCATGGTAACATTTGTTTTTACTACTTTAGGTCCCACCCCTTCAAGTCTTTAAAATTGGTTTCTTCTGTTTCCTACATAGCTCATTTTTTTGGAGACTTTCATTGGTGGATTGCACAATGACCCAGAAATACTCAGACACGACTTTACTGCTTATTTCTGTCATGATGTGTTTAAGTTAAGTCACTGACCTCTTCTCCACAGCGAATCCTCTATCTTTCCCTGTCCTCTGCATCTTCGTCTCTCACACCAACTATCTGCATATCCTTTCTCACCATATGCACAAATCTACTCTTGGGTCTTCCTCTGTGCCTTCTGCCTGGTAGGTCCATCTTGAGCCTCCTTCTACCAATATATTTGCTATCTCTACTCTGCACATGTCCAAACCATCTCAATCTGGCCTCTCTAACTTTGTCTCCAAAATGTCGGACCTGTGTCGTCCCTCTTATGTGCTCATTGCAAATCCTGTCCATCTTCGTCACTCCCAAAGAGAATCTCAACACCTTTTAATCTGTCTTTTTGCCAGTCCCACCGTCTCCAAGCCACACAACATTGCTGGTCTCACTACCCTCTTGTAAACCCTTCCTTTCACTTTTGTTGCTACTCTTTTGTCATAGATCACTCCTGTCACCTTTCTCCACCCACTCTGCCACTGCCTTCGCTTGCTTCTTAAACTCCCTGTTGCTGTGAACAGTTGACCCCAAGTACTTGTACTCATGTACCTTTTCCAATTCTACTCCCTGTAACCCCACTGTTCCACTTGCCTCCCTTTCATTCACAGATGCTACAACTGACTTTCATTCCTCTTCTTTCCAGCACAGACTTCAACCCATCCAGATTTTCTTCTACCTGCTCCATGCTCACACTACGGATCACAGCGGTATCTGCAAACATCATCATCCACGGTGATTCCTGCCTGACGTCTTCCATCAGTCTGCTCATCACCATAGCTAACAAGTGGCTCATGGCCGATCCTTGATGCATTCCCATCTCCACCTTTAACCCATCTGTCACACCTACAGCATACCTCTCCACTATCACACTGCTCTTATATATATCCTGCACCAGTCTAACATACTTCTCTGCCACTTCAGACTCCCTCATAGTGTACCAAAGTTCCTCCCTCAGCACCCTGTCATTGGCTTTCTTTAGATCCACAGACACAATGCAATAAAAATATGGTGTCTGTAGTGCTCTTTCTTGGCATTAACCATACTGCTGCTCACAAATGATTGCTTTTCATAGCCTCGCTTTCACTTTCACTCACTCCCAAATCTTCATTGTGTGGTTCATCTGCTTTATCCGTCTGTGGTTGCTACAACTCTTCAAATTACCCTTGTTCTTAAAGATCGGCACCAGTACATTTTTCCTCCATTCCTTAAAAATCTCACTGTCCAAGATCATGTTGAACAGTTTCATCCACAACCCCACTCCCCTCACTCCTAGACACTTCCATACCTTTACCGGTGTATCATCAGGCCCAACTGCCTATCCATTCTTCATCCTTTTCTAAGTTTTTCTCACTTCATCTTTCCTAAGCTTTCCAACTTCCTGTTCCACAGACTCAATCTCCTTCACCCGTTCATTTTCTTTATTCATTAGCTCCTCAAAGTTCTATCTTCATCTTCTGTTCTCACTTGTTAGTACATTGCCATCCCTGTCCTTAGTCACACTAACCAGCTGCATATCCTTCCCGGCTCGATCCCTCTGCCTCGCCAGACAATACAGATACTTTTCTCCTTCCTTAGTGTCAACCTCTCATGCGCCTTCTATTTAGAAGTCGCCACCTGCTTCTTCGCCTTACGATGCATCTCCATGCATTCATTCTTCAATTCTCTTCTGCTCTCTTACTATCCAATTTCTTCCTTGCCAAAAATAAACCTAAACCAAAAATAAAGTCCCAACCACCACCAAGACTCCTTGTCATCCATCCTCTGTCCAGATGACACACCAAACAAATCCCTACCTGTCTCCCTGATTATTTTGTTGTAGTTACCCAGTCCTCTGGCAGTTCTTCACAACCACCCTGAGCCTGCATCAACCTCTCCCGAAGTCTTCACAGCAGTCTTCTTTTTTCAGCTTCTACCATTTGATCCTCTGCTCCGCCTTTGCTCTCTTCCACTTCCTCACCACCAGGTTTATCCTATACACTACCATCCAAAGCTGACTGGCTACACTCTCTCCTGCCACTACCTTGCAGCCTCCAGTCTCTTTCGGATTGCATCGTCTACACAAAATGTAGTCCACCTATGTGTTCCTGCCTCCATGCTTATATGTCACCCTGTGTTCTTCCATCTTTTGGAAGTAGGCATTCACCACAGCCATTTCCATTCTTTTGGCAAAGTCCAGTGCCATCTTTCCTTCCAGGTTCCTTTCGTTGACACCAAACCTGCTCATCACCTCCTCATAACCTATGTTCCCTTCTCCAACATACCCACTGAAGTCTGCTTCAAACACCACTCTATCCTCCCTGGGAATACTTTCTATCACTTTATCCAACTCACTCCAGAATTTCTCTTTCTCTTCCATCTCACAGCCAACTTGTCGGGGATAACCACTGACAACATTCATCATTACACCCTTCAATTTCCAGCTTCACACTCTGTCCAACACTCTTCTCACCTCTACAACGTTCTTTGCATACTCCTCCTTCAGGATCACGCCTACTCCATTTCTCCTCCTATCCACACCACGATCGTACAGTTTGAACACTGCTCCAATGTTTCCTGCCTTGCTACCCTTCCACCTGGTCTCTTGCACACACAAAACATCTTTCTTCTCTGCAGCATGTCAGCTAGCTATCTGCCTTCGTGCTACAAACATTTATATTGCCTACGCTCAGTCCTACACTCTTGACTTTCTTCTTCTTGCTCTGTCCCCTCACTCTGTCTCCCTCCTCTTGTTTATCAACAAACAGTAGTTCAATTTCTGCCAGTACCCTGTTTGTCAACAGCACCCGTGGCGGTCATTGTTAACCCGGGCCCCGGGTTTTTTATGTCAGATGCGCTTCCTTACACACTCACGATTTATCTGGACAATGAACACTAGGAACACTCTAACTGTAATTTAGCCACCAACATAACACACACTTTAAGAGACTGCTTCACTCACACTTGCGTCAAATGTTGACGGACCAATCCTAATATATACCGTCAGACTCACAGATTTTGAGCATTTTTGGCTGTTTACCGTCACATCGTCGGATGATTGAGGCCTCGTCGTGAGAACCTTTATGGCCATTTTCGGTAAGTGTGCACACAAGTCTGCACTTTTTACTAACCATAGTGGAAAGTGCACATTAAGCTCAGGGTTACAAGAGGGCAAACTCAAAACCAAAAGAAGAAAAAGTAAACAATGAATAATGGAAGGAGGAGCAACACCTGAGAAAATAACATAGTACATAAAAAGACATGAAATTAAAGGAACAGAAATACACGTTATCATACACCCTTAGTTTATTCTTACTCAGTTATGCTTAATGGCTTAATGTTTTGACCAGGATGAATAAACTGATTTTGATTGATTCAGAATTATCTCCTGTCCAATCTGTAAGGCAAGAGCCTTCAGAATGTTCACATCAGGGAACCCGTTTCTTTGTTTCCTTTGTCATGAAAACAATAAGAAATGTTAAAGATTAGATCCCAAACCCATAATGGTATACAACATGTTTCTACATCGTCAAGGTGGCACGAATTGTCACTGTTGTATTCATGGCTAAGCCAGTTAAGGTTCAGAATTTAAGGTCTTAGGTTGGACATTGGGATTGGGCAGGTGTGTTTGGGGGTGTTTGGGCAGGGCAGCTGTGAACAAATGAACTGTTAAATATATCGGCGGAGGGGTGGGGTCTTTGGACCTCATTGTTTTGTGTCTATTTGCAGAAATGTTTCATTTTTACAATTACATGAACATGAGGAGGGACAATTGTTTTATTTCAGAAAAGTGGGGCCTGGAATATCCAATGAAATTTTTTATGTATGTATGCATTTTATACTATTATATTTTCTATTGGTCCTTTATCTGAACATTCTTGCTGCTGTGACGAAGTAATTTCCCTATTGGGATTAACAAAGTCATCTCTAGCTCTATCTGTCCCTATAAATCCTAGATTTTGTCTATATTCCTTGTATTTTATATTCTTCTAAAGGTTTTCACTCATTAGGTAGCATTTATTGCAGATATTGTTGATGCCCAATATGTGAATTGTGAATGCTGCTGATATTAATCAAAGTTTAAGTATTATTTTACATTTGAAAAGACATGTACTGTACACTGTCTACAACGTAGGTCTGGTCTGGGTGTTGACTCATTTGCTCTGATATTATCATATGATCTAACTGCATTTGTCAAATGTATTGAGCGTATCAAATTATTTAATCACACAATCCTTCATCAGAACGAGCAGCACATGATACTTACGTAGTAAGAGCAGCAGGCCCAGGAGTAGCAATCCGATGCTGGCAGGTCCTAATGTTGCTACTTTGCTTGTCTTACCATTGGCGCCTCGTTTTCCACACAGCACTCCGTCCTCACAGGTACAAATTTGAACCTTCACTTTCTGTGGTTCTGGACAAGCATGTCCTTGCTCATCCTTCACCAGAAACTCCACTTCATAGAAACCTGGCCATATGCTCTCCTGGGCCCTCAGGATAGCTGCAGTATCTGGCAAAAACCATGTCGGCAGATGTATGACATATATGACAAGTCTAGAACTGCTACATAATTCTAAAGTTAATCTGAATACAAAGCACAAATTCATGTTAAAACAGACATTTTTAACCTTCATGTCTCTTTCCATATCCATATACTATCAAGTTTTCAAAATTGCCTGCATTCCCCTCACCGTTGAGACGCTCCACCTGCCATTTGCCCTCAGTGCCCTCTGGGACAATGAAAAAGTCAAAAGGAGGTCCATTAGGGAAGTAATCCTCATCTTGAGCTACGACAATCACAGAATCAGCTGTGGTACACATGCTGTGGTCTTTACTGGTCAGGATGGGGCAATGGTCATTAAAATCTTTCACCTGGATGGCAATGGTACCAGTGGCTGTTTTAGCGGGCATGTCTGTGTTGGAAAAACAGAAATGTGGACTTTCAGCAATTCCTACATTTTATTTTCATTTCATTATTTTCTTTGATTGTTGTTGGACCCAGTACCACACTCAGATTGAAGGTAAAATAAACATTTTCTTTTTTTTTTTTAAATTTATGTACAGCTTTGACGTCTGGACTCCTCGTGCAGCTTTGTTATTCTAGTAGCTTCTTCCAGTTCTCCATTTCTCCAAATGTATTTATAAGTCATACAATGTCAAAACTGTCTGTGTAATGACTATAGTGTAGAAAAAAATGTTTAATCGTCCCATTGACCAGGAATTTAGATTCTCGGTCTGGAATCTTGTTCAGTTTGATCTCAGCAGTCTCTGGGTCAATGGTGAGCCAGTTGTCAGGGTCTGAGCCCTTAGCGTACCTACAGCAGAAATATCAGTATATTTTTTACTGAATACAGAAATTAAGCTGACATTGTAGTTTTAACTGCATAAGTTTTTAGGAATATTTGTTTATATCCAAGCAGACCTGACGTTCTCAGCTGGTTTCCCAGTGTCTCCATCTATTGCAGGGTAGTGGGCAATGACATCCTTAATGTTGATGGAGTGGCCTCCTTCTGAGATGGGAATAGCTTTGACTTTGGGGTCAAAAGCTGGCCCTTCAGGCTGATTCTTCACACTGATTTTGACTGGATAAGTTTTTATTTTATTCCCACTTTGCCATGATGATCCTCCAGACCAACCTGACCCCCCCCCTCCTCCTCCAGACCCTGCTCCCCCTCCTGCCCCTCCAAAATGCATACTAGCTCCACTTGCCCCACTTCCATTATATGGTGGAGCCTTGTTTCTCACATTTATTCCTAGGTCAAGGTCCTTCAAATCCTCATAGTCCACAGCCTGCAAAATGTCAAACACAAAAAGAATGAACACACATTACTAAAGAGCACTTACCTGTTTGAACTTAAAATGATTATTAGCCAAAACAACCTCACGTAAGGTTTTAAGCGTATGTTTTAAGGTCCTGGGTGAGCCATTTTTACCTGTTCTGTACATATTGTAAATAAAAGATATTGTTTGAAACCCAAATAGCGTTTTATTGCAATTTTACAGTTTGCATTACAGGTATTTACAAAACTGCAACATTAATGTGTTTGTTCAGTACACTGAACGTTGGTCCTCTAACTTGAGTTGCTATTTCTCTATCTTTTGCCCTGAAATGCACTGAAAGTTGACTGGGGGCATTTCATTCTTGTATGAGCCAAAATGTCATGCACAAGCTTGATTTAGCCCTATGACTTCTGATTTACCGTATATATACATCCATGAAAGTACCTAAAATCTTAGCGTTCTGCAATCTAATTAAGGCTTTCCACAAAAATTTGCCACAATACTGGCACTGTGTAATGCAGAGATATCACTGTGTTGTAAAACAGGTGTATCATTTATAAATCGCCATGGGCATCAGAACCATTGTATGTCCCAACCCCTTTTTAAGGCCAATAATATTGTACACACACAGTTTTACTGTCTCTAATACAGTGCATCTGATGTTTACTTGGTGGAACTTTTAGAAAGGTGTCAGTCATATCTATTCCACTGGAGGAATGCCCTGATAATAACTCCATACCTTACCTTTGGTACTCCCT
>KV751359.1:2621098-2643332 GCA_001698575.1 Mola mola
GCCTTGCTGATTCAAAGTATATATAAATTATACAGTATACCACACTGTCCTTACAAGTTGAACATAGCCAGCAGGAGCTAGCAGGAGCCAGCAGCCAGTGTGTGTGTTGCTTTTGTTTCAGCCAATAGATAGGCTAAATAAAGGCTCATTAAAGGCCTATCACATCCTGACCCGGGCACAAAGCATCATATTAGTAAACATCCCGACAATCATGGGCAATTAGTGCTAATTTGGAAGTTAGAGCTAGCTAGTGCTAGTGTTTCAGGTAAATGGCCATACATACATTTTCCAAGGCAAAATAAAATTGCAGCAACCCAGAAGTCACTAGTACCATGATAGTGGCTACACTGAGCACCTCTCACTCTGTCTCTCCCTCTAAATGTACATGTCCCAACAAGACATTATACTAACTTTATACGTACATAATACTTAGTATATTTTTAATTTCTAGTGTTTCAGATTTTATTTATCCTTTCTTATGCTGTGTGTTGACTTATTTTAGTACTTTTTAGCCTGTACTGCTACTTTTACATCTATACTGCTGTGTCAAGCTGAATTTCCCCCAAGGGGGATCAATAAAGGTACATCTTATCTTATCTTAACTTTAATCCTTCCCCAGAATGATTGCGCTTTATCCTCTTGCAGATTTATGTATATCACGGTCAGAGCTTCTGCTGTGGTCCTCTCTAATGCCCACAGCTCACATTAGGACACGAGATCTTAGTTTGGATGGTCCAGCACAAATCTGGATCCATTGGGCTACAATGATTTCTCAACCAATAGACCACACCTGCATTTGGATCAAAAGACTTTCACATACCTCTGGATTTATAGATTCGACATACTTTTGGACCCATGTTCTTCATCAGCAACACTCAAATATAGATACATAGACCACAATGCCTCCTGGAACCATAGGCTACTGTACCGTTTCCAGCATTAGGATGCCTTCATTGGTTTCTGGGTCTGTTTTAATGCTGAAATGCCCTGCCTCGTTGCCTTTGACAATGTCAAACACCACGTCCCAGTTGGCTGTGTTCTTCATGTCTAGGTCCTTTGCTTTGAGTCTCATCACCTCCACTCCTTCCATGTTCTCCTCAATGCTGCCCTCATACTGCAAGTAAAAACACATTGTGAGATGAAACTACAAGTTTCATTACTGTATTATTTAACAGCACATTTAGCGCTTAGGGTTCCTTTGATTTTAATGTGTGATCTGTGACATAAATGGATCAACACTAAAATCATAAAATTCTTCATGGAAACAATTTTGTCTTGCATCAAAAGGAAAAACGATACTACCATTTCCTTTTCCAGAGTGGGAGGATTGTCATTCACATCTAGAATATTGATGGTAACATTGCCAAACCCAGTGTTTCCCTCTGGTTTGCCATTTAAGTCTTGACCTTTCAGTGTCAGAATATACCGATCTTCAATCTGAAAAACATGACCAAGAATAGAAATAAAACCTTTAAAAAGTAAACTAATAAATTAGTTTAAATTTAATGAGATAGAGAGCAACTATATTTTACAGCAGTTCTAGATTTTCACCCACTAAACAAATGTCTGTGTCACTGTTTGCTTCAATTTTCAGACAGATTTCCAAATTTTACACAAAGTGTAATCTTACTATGACTTAAAAATCAGATTTGGTTTAGTTCATACCTCTCTGTCCAGAGTAGGTTTTTTGACATGGATGGTCCCATCATTGGTGATGTAGAACATATCATGAGATGGATTCTGATTTACGATAGTATAAGCTATTTGAGAGTTCTCATTCCCTGGTTCATCAGCATCAGTTGCATTTATTTTCACAACGGAAGTACCTGTAAATAAAAACATGTGAATCAGTTGTTAAACATAGCAATGTGCTCTGATGGCATCTACAATAGTAAAAAAATTTCACCCAGACTTAACCGTATTTTAGAACAATGGTATTCAGAGTGAGGTTTGGGGATCCTCTGATGTCCTTGTGGAGGTTCCAGCAAAATGGGGAATTGATTATTTTCACTTCGATCCATAATTAACAGAATTACAGTGTATTTCTATTATGGTCATGGATTTTATACACTTTTTTATACACAAAATTTCTAAAATCAAAATTTTTATCAGATAAATTATTAGTTTTCAAATAAAGGAAATAATGACAAGTCCGTTCATTCATTTATATCGAAATTATATTGAAAATATGTTGAAGTTAGCATTCCTGGTGTGATTCCAGAGCACTCCTAGTGTTGGGACGAAAGTATCTATATTCAAACTATGCACTTTTATATTGACCAATCAATACAAAAGAAGCTTACCCCATGACACATTTTGTGACAGCCCAGTTATTTCCATAAGGAAACAGTAATACAGAAGCTTTGTAAAGAGAAATATAGAAATTAGGGCTAGGACTTTAATATGTTAATTTTGATTAATTAAATACAGAAAAAAATGAAACGTTTAGAACATTAATGTATTTTAATCTTACTTTTATTTGCAACGAACGTTTCTCAGTGAAAGAGTTCCAGGCACACAAATTATACCGACGTGACGTAAAAGCCATGATTAGCACGATGGACAAGGCAGATGAGACTGCACCGGTGGAAGGGAAATTTAGATATAAAAAAACTTCCAAATGGAAGTAGAAACAACACTGCTGTTCTTTGCACTTTATGCAGGAAGGACTTTACTTATCACAGGAGAACTTCCACCCTTCGTTACCACCTCAACACAAAACATGATGGGGTTAAACACACTGGTCGGTAACATTAACTCAGCCGCTAAAGATGATAACATTACTAGTACAAGCAAGCAGGGTTGTCAATCAACACTCAACCACAATTCAGGGTTCGGTTTAAGAAACAAAATGTTGAAGAATACATTGGACAAATTGACGAATTCACTGGCGAGATGGATTGCTGTGGACTGTTGACCACTCTCCGTGGTAGAAGATAAGGATTTACACGAAGTGCTGCAGATTGCTTCGGCTGACGCAAATTATGAACTGGCGCCCAGAAAGACAATGTCGAAAAAATTCTGACTGGGGATCACCGGACCTCTGTTAGCAACAACAATTACCTTGCTGTGACAGCTTATATTATAGAGGATGACTGAGATTTCCAATCATTTGCTTTGAGTTTGCAGAAGACCACCTCTTGGCACTTTGGAGATGCCTGAGCAGAGGACTGAAATTAGATTATTTTCATGTAAATGGAATGACTCACTAACGAAAATCTGGGAAAATCAAAATTTATAGTCTCTTTATCTGTTGCAGCAAAGATTTTTGCTCAGTCTGGTTTGTCATACAGGATGTGTGAAAAATGGGAGCAATTGAATTCAATCAATACTTTCTTGCACTCATTTGTTGCTCTGTGTAGTAACCTGATGGAAAATAAACAAGATTTTGATGTTTAAGCTTATGTTTATTGATTTACTCACCTACCAATCTTAAATTTTTTACTTCTCGGATCAAATATTGAAATGCGATTAAAACGTGATTAATTTTGATTAATTAATTACAAAGCCTCTAATTAATTTGATTTTTCTAATTGAGTCCCACCACTAATAGAAATCAATATAGGGAAATCAACAGGTGAATTATTGCAATGGAAAAGATAAAACTGAAATGAAAGATAAAAAATAAAAACTTAAAGGAGCAATTTATAAGACATCTAGTATATTAAATCTTAAAATGACTTTAATATATCAACATAAAGGAACCACGTTATGTTGAAATTCTAGCTCCTTTGACAATAATGCAGCCTGCATTTCCTCCTTAAATTTCAATTCCAGTACGCAATGACCTGTTCTTGTTTTGACCAAAGATGGTAAGCACTTTTAAGGTACCCTCACACAGCCAAGTTTTAATGTAAAAGTAAGTTCATCATCTAATATTGTAGGACCTGTTGTTTGACATTTTCCATGGACAGTTTTGTTCTTGTTGTGTGCTCCTGAATGTTTCGTGTCCATGACCTTGCAGTCCATGTGCGCTTGAAGTCTGGTTGGGGGGCAGTTTTCTTGTTTTAAATTTGGGCGACAGTGCCTATTTTAAACACTGGATGTACTTCTAACAGAATTACAGTATTTAAGTTTGGGGT
Organism: Mola mola; assembly: GCA_001698575.1. Classification (NCBI taxonomy): domain Eukaryota; kingdom Metazoa; phylum Chordata; class Actinopteri; order Tetraodontiformes; family Molidae; genus Mola; species Mola mola. The sequence continues at coordinate 2,625,181 of KV751359.1, forward strand.
CTGCATAGAGATATTGAAGAGTGATCACCTTGAAAACCCCAGTCGGCGCTTGCAGTGGATTACTGGGGTGGTAGTAAGGGTTAAAGTAGAGGGAGCAACACTCAGTCAGCAGTGGCACTGACAGGTAGATATGTTTGTAGTTGAGAAAAAGGCATACCTAATATTTGTATACATAGCTGTGCAGCTCAAAATGACTGCCTAAACTAGTTTACAGGCTTCAATTTATTAATAATGAATATACCAAGTGACTCTCAAACAATCGATTAAAGAAACTGAACAAAAATAACACATCTCAAAATAATAGAATATTTCACCTACTTGCCTACTTGAGGCTAATTTGTTCAGATGCAATGTTAGGGGATTTCACATATACTACAGCAAGAAAGTCGTGGGTTTGATTCGGGGTCACGGTTTTTCTGTGTGGAATTTGCATGTTCTACCTGTGCATGGGTTTTTTCCAGATACCCATAGTCCAAAAGCATGCAAAAGATGTTAGGTTATTTAGTTACTTTAAATTGCCCATAGTGTGTGTGATTGTTTGTCTCTATATGTTAGCCCTGAGATGAACTGGTGACTTGTCCAGTGTACACCCTGCCTTCACCTGATGACGATGGGAGAGGCAAAAAGACTAGGGTTGAGTTTGGTTATGTAAGTTTCTTTGTGAGGGAAGATTAGGGCTGGGGAACCCTACTAATGTGTTTTTGCCCTTCTGCACCTAGTTACACAAATGTGTTTTTGTCAGTAACTAATTTTGTTAATACAGGGCTTAATTTTAAAAATAAGTAAACATTCTTGCAATAGTTTTGAATGCAAAACTCAAAACAGGCAGACCACATTAGGGCTAGAACAGTATAAACTGTACGGTTAAAGGAAAAGTAAGTTTTCAGATTGTGGAAAAATTAAACCTCCTACTGGTTTAAACCTTCCTACTGTCCCGAGCTGGCATCCTAAGTATGCAGTTGGATGATGTGGGAGGAATATCAGCTGTTTGAGCTCACCTGGGCCTTAGGGTTATAAAAGATGGCTCACGTGCACACTCTCACCCTTTCTACAGCTACCATATCTATTGTTTATGTCGACTTTAGTTTTAATAAATTCTTTTATAAACTCTCCTGCATGGTTCTTGTAAACACTGTTTTGTCTCCGCCTGGGATCAATGTCCTCCCCTGCACACATACAGACCACCTGTAACACAAGCATCTCGAAATCTTGCATATATAATACAAATTTTGCTGGAATACGGGATGATTTGGTGAAATGTTTGTGAAAGTGCACAAAAGCAGAAACTAACCTGCAGGACTGAGCTCAAAAACCCCGACAGGCTGAATGACTCCAAACACCGGAAAGTTGTCGTTGTCATCCACAACCTTTATTCGTATGTCAATTTTTTTCTCTGCATATGTGCCATCTTTGTATGTAGCAATACCTGACAGCTGAAACAGTTTGTTTTAGTAAATGCATTATCAAATCAAATAAAAATGGATGTCATATATCAATATGAAATTTTAAATAGCTGCAATTACTCAATATTACTGAGGAAAAGCGAGGCAAAATTGAAATTGCTGCATAGAAGTCATTTGTCACTCACGTTGTACATAGCAATTTTCTCTCTGTCAAGCACCTTGGTCACGCGAATAAGTCCAGTTTTATGGTCGACGACAAACACGTGGAAAGGCTTTTGGCTTGCACCAGCACCCTCCAGAGAGTAGTCAATGTCACGATGACTTTCATAATCTGATCGAATCTAAAACACAAGCAGAAAAATATACTTACAAACAATTGTAATTGTGAACACGGTATACAGATTGTTTAAATAAAACGTTACAGTACAATAGTATAAAAATGTTCTTTTTTTTTATTTTAAGTGAAGTAAATTCCTGCATTTAAAACCTTAGTTCAACAAAAAGCATTATCACAAAAATTAACTTCAAATACAAAAAGTAAAAGTACTCATAACACAGAATATGTGTTATGAGTGTTGTACAATATCTTATAGGTACTTAATATCATCTCAATTCTAATCCTGTTGTGGAAAAATTAACTGAAGACTTACTGTTGTAGTTGTCTCCTAATTGTTGTTTCCTAATCAAATGCCTGTGTTTTATTTATTCACACATCAGTTAATTTAGTTATTAATTAAGAGGGACCCGGCACGAGCAAGCACATTATGAGTGCAAGAGTGAGGAAGAAAAACTTCTTTTAAGAAGGCCCAAAACGTAGAGCACTCACCAGCTCTGCCTCGGCTGGTTGGGAGAGATAGAGAGAGAGACAGAAAGAGAGTGACAGTAAAAGAGAGGCAGAAACAGAGGAGAGTCATATTTGAAAGGTGGGGAGGATACAATAGATAATGATAATAATAATGAGAAAGAGAAGAAGAAGATGAAGACGACGAAGAAGAAGAACAGGAGGAAGAGGAAGAGGAGAAGAACATGAAAAAGAAGAAAAAGAAGAAGAAGAAGAGCAACAACAACAGCAACAGCAGCAACAACAACAACATATAGAGGCTGTTTTGCTGCACAATTTGGGGGTAGAAAGAAACTGACTTACCAATCAGTGACTTACCTTGGCAATAAAGTCCTGATGAGTGTAGTCTACATTTTCTGTCAGTGACTTTGGAGGGACAATCCATTCTCGTCTTTTTCTTACCAGACGTTCTTCAGAGTTACCCTTCACCACAGTAAATGCCTAAAGCCATAATACAACAGATTTCATTAACTAACAGTGAACCATTTCCTAACTAATCTATAGTTCAAACATATCATATCAACTGCATGTCATCAATAGTTAGCTTTAAAATAAAAGCCAGATGAAGATAAAACTGTATCAAACGGTCCAGATTTTACAATCCCAATTCCAAAAAAGTTGGGGTGTTGTGTAAAATGTGAATACAAACATAATACATTGATTTGCGGACCCTTTTAAACCTATATTCATTTGAATTCAGCATAAAGACAAGATATTTAATGTTCAAACTGATCAACTTTATTGATTTGATACCTGCATGTTCCAAAAAAGTTGAGACTGGAGCAAAAAAGAACTGGGAAAGTGGTGCTCTGTTCAACATTCACAAAAAATTGAAGTAGGAAAGTGTGCTGTGGTATGATGAGTCCATATTTAAAATTGTTTTCAGAAATAATGGCCGTTGAGTTGTTTGGGTTCGGGCTATTTCAACAAAACGATGAAGCCACATTCTACTGAGTTACAACATCATGGCTTTGCACTTAAAAAGTGAAGGTACTAGACTGGCCTGTCTTCCACTGAAAATGTATGGTATTATGAAGTGGAAAATACAACAACAGAAACCTTGAACTGTTGAGCAACTTAAGATGTGCAACAAGCAAGAATGGGGAAGAATTCCACTTTGAATACCTCAACAATGAGTGTCTTCAGTTCCCAGATGCATACTGAGTGTTAGAAATAAAAAGAAGATGCAACACCATGGTAAAAAGGCTCCCATCTCAGCTTTTTTGGAATGTGTTGCAGGCATCAAATTAAGAATTTGTGTAATGTTTGAACATTAAATATCATGTCTTTGTGTTGAACTCAACTGAATATGGGTTGAATGTGAATTAAAGCAAATCACTGTATTTTGCTTTAATTCACATTTTACACATTGTGCCAATTTTTCTAGAATTGGGTTTGTACTTTGTAAATTGTATGTAGGTATTTCAGTTTAGACAAAATGATATTTTAACATTCATTGACATACATCAAACAGAAAAAAAAAATTCTTAGAGCAACAAAAGTCATGAAAAGAATAATATATAATAGTGACTCAAAAATGTTAAAACCAGTGATAGAACCAAGGCCTCCCGCATGGCAAGAGTCCTGCAACTGCACTATTATTTTATATACTTATTTCTCAGCTGTGTTTTACACACTTTCCCTGCGTTTGTACATTTTATTCTTGAATTTGAATGTTTTGTTTTTATTTTGTTAGTCTGAATTTGTACTATTTAAACAGTTGCACTTAATAGGAATCACAACCTAGAGAGAGCAGATTGGCCAGAACACAGATGGAGTGAGACAATATAGAGACCGTGAAGATGAACAGGAAAAAGGAGAAAAAAAAAGAGGAAAAAACTAAGCTTACTGGAGTTCTGTGTTTATGTGTGCAAGCACAGCTGATCCTGGATTACCACTGTCGTGCCCACAACTAAGCATGTTTTCATCCCCCACTCACAGCTACTGTAGCAGGCTGAGCGATGGGGAGCCACAGGACCACACCGAGCGTTACAACCAACGAGCCAAGACGACACGCTGCTGCTTGGAGAGCGGGTGCTGGTTCCTAACTTTCAGAAGACGGCCAAAGGGAAGTGACCCCTAAATGGACCCAGAATGGTTTGTGGTGGTGAAACAATTGTGAGACAACCATCTATTTCATATCCTCCGGCCAGAGGGTAAGGAAAAGCCAACCCACACAGTACACCGCAACAATTTGCGACCATGTCCCAATGAGTCATGGGATGAAAAGGACCCAGTGGAGGAAGCTCCAGAAGTAGAACAGTCAAGTCCTATCCCCCTACTTGGTGGCTTCCTGTTCTGGCCATGAACCCTAACCAGCAAGTGGCAGCACCTGTAATAACCCCAGCAGCAGCCCCAGCACAGGCCGACCCACCTAACCCTCCAGTAGAACCAGCAGCCCCAGTGCCTGAGCCTGATCCACATGGTGTAAGCTGCGCGAAGAGAACTAATTTTGGGCAACCTTCAGCCAGTTATGAGTCATGAGTAAAGAGGTCAGGCGACCAGTAATGAAGGTGGGGGGGTGGGGTGTCAAAACCAATGATTGAACCCAGGCCTCCCGCATGACAGGTAGGAGTCCTGCCACTGTACTATTATTTTAGATACATATTTCTCAGCTGTTTTTTACTCACTTTCTCTGTATTGAATTTGCATGTTTTGTTATTATTGTATTAGTGTGAATTTGTACTATTTATTTGGATATATGTACTGCTTTTAAACATTTGTTTGATAGACTTTGGATTGCTATTTATTGCTTGCTGTGGACATTTAAGTTTGGACTTAGAAGGTGATGAGAAACAGCTGCGCTTAATAGGAATTACACTCTAGAGCTGTGTAGGGCCGGGGCAGATGAGCTAACTAGTATAACAGGCTGACCAACGGGGAGCTGTAGGACCGCACTGTGACAGCAAGGGGCACCACCAGCTGGTGTGGAGGTTAAGGGCTGACGAGACGGCGGTAGAGAGATGGCAGCACAAGGAGGCTTGGTTCTGAGCTCCCTATAAGCTAAGTAAAGTAACGTGACCAAGCTCACTGGAGTAGTGTGTGGGTGCGTGCATGCACGGCTGATCCTGAGTTATTACTATGCTATACTGGCGCCATGGTTGGTTTTATTCGTTTAAATCGTTTTATCCGCCACTCCTTTTAATTTATTTTTTAACCTTGGACTCTTACATATTTAAAGTAGCCGCATGTCGTTTTGTTTTAACTCACTTCATGGTTCTATTTGTGACCTAATAAAGTTGGAAAGCTGCCAAGAGGTGTCCTTATTTTCTTTACAGTGGAAAAATTTGATTGCTGGTAAATGAACCATGTCACTTCTTGACAATAGCAGCAGCAATGATTTATATAAGAAAGATCTCAGTTTCACATTCTTAGTCATTATGACCTGACAACTCAAAAATCTGGTAATTTATCTAAAACATGTCTATCAAAGTGGTTTGATACTTAATGTCAATGCTTTCAATACATTAGCATGAATAACACAAACAATAGTGGGAAAAATTTTAGTGGAGTGCATTCTGTACATGTCCAGCAAACACATTCATGTAAACAAAGAAGCGGGAGGGTTGTAGTGATTCCCTGCTCCAGTTCTCAACTCCTGTTGTTTCTCCAAAGTTAAGTCTAAAGATGAAATTTGACTTGGTGCTGTGAGACAGTGTGTCTGAATTGTCATTGACAGAGTACAGACTTTTGCTTTGTCTTATGCCTGGCGCTTGGTGAAGGAATACCCTGTGGCCTGTCTTGTCCAGAGCATCCATCATTACAGAACAAAAAAGTTTTAAAAGGGTCACGTGTGCTTATTTAAATGATTTTTACTGGACCACTTTTATGAAGATGATGGCACTGAAGCCATTTTGACTATAGTTTGTTGACATTTTAACAATTCCTGTGCCCCCTGGAGATATCAAAACAATCAGAAATTCAACTTTACTCTCCCAAGTGGCTGATTCCAGTTTCAAACAACATTGGGCTGCTTGTACATTTGCAACAGATTTACCCAGAATGAGCTCATGGTAAATAATCACTTGACAGACAGCAAGAAGCAAATACTGTACATGTCGCTTTCCTAATGTAACACATGTGGGGTGGCAGTTGACGAAGGAGGAGGAATTGATAGCGTTCTCACAAACATTTATTGTAACTCCTGCGGGCAACAATTTACACACATCAATTGTCGTCATCCGTCTCTTACTTCACATAACCCTCAGCCATTGTGAACGTCACTGTGAAGGGAAGAAGGGAGGGGCTACAGAAGCCTGGAAAACTACAGGGGCTCAGGACGAACAAAAACAAAACGGAGTGCAGCAACATGCCCTCCCGCAGGTAAAAGGAAAATAAAACTATTTGACTAAGATAAAATTCACAAACCAAATACAACATAAATATAATAAATAATAAGGGTGCATTTTTAACTCTGTTACAGTAACATGAACAGGATGTAAATGTATGTGTTATTGGTCCCTAAAGAAGGCTTATGACTGTAATGATGAAATATGCCACATGGAGAACCCTGTTTATCTATGTCTGTATTTCAGTTATTTTTGTGAGGGCCTGTACGTAAATCATCCACCTTTTCAAGAATGAGTCATTTGCTTGTGTGCAAGAACACACCCTGCCACTCCTATGAGATTTGGTTAAGCGTCGTCTTTTCAGTCAGCATAATAGAAAAGGTATGATGAGAAAACAAAAAGGGAGCAGCCTTTTATTTCTAGATGACGTGAAACTCTTACACACTAGGTACATGATTTTACTATAAATGACAGCATGAATAGCACACATATGAGCTTAATTCATCTCTTAACACAGTATTGCTATATTCATTGCTATCCTTTCTTGTTTTGGAGAGTTATTAACTGATAAATTATGTTGTGAACCTGAAAGCACTACTCACATTTACAGATCAGGAATAACCTCCAAAGAGACCTGTACTTGGACAGCTGTATGTAGCATTTCTGTTTAAACCAAAAAGATACTTGTCCACATGTCAATTATGGAAAGAATATCTCTGTACATGAATGAAAGAAGACGACAGACAAAGGTACATTACTTTCACAAAAAATTGTTTTGTTATTAGAAATGCATTAAAACTAGTTTTAGTAGAGATAAATAGATTATAGTTCATCCATTCATTCTTTTTCTATTGCTTAACCTTTGCAGGGTTGTGGGGTACATATTGGACATTACCAGCTCATTGCAGGGACATATAGAGATGAACAACCATTCACATCTATGGGCTGAGAGTCACCAATTAACCTAACCCAATGCGTGTTTTTGGACTGTGGGAGAAAGTCGGAGCACCTGGAGGGAGCCAATGCAGACATGGGGAGAACATGAAAATTCTGCACAGAAAGGCACAGACCACTGCATCACCATGGCTAAATTATGTTTATCACCTTTTAAACCTAAATTTGAAAGACAAAGGTTAACAAAAGTATTGAATAATAAAAAGCTTGACTATACTGGCCTGAACATTAACGGTTAACTTTGAGGGAAATTTTGTTATGTCCACTGTCATATGAATAAGAATTAAATAATATGCAATTGAAATGAATTCAGGAGCGGCACAGTGGTGTCGCCTCACAGCAAGAAGGTCCTGGGTTCGATTCTGGGTCAGGACGTTTCTGTGTGGAGTTTGCATGTTCTCCCTGTGTCTGCGTGGGTTTTCTCCGGGTATTCCGGCTTCCTCCCACATTCCAAAAACATGCAAATCTGGGGGTAGGTTAATTGGTCACTCTAAATTGCCCGTAGGTGTGAATGTGAGTGTGGATGGTTGTTTGTCTCTATATGTCAGCCCTGCGATGAACTGGCGACTCATCCAGCGTGTACCCGGCCTTCGCCCCAAGATGCTGAGATAGGCTCCAGCCCCCCCCGCGACCCCTAACGGGATAAGCGGTAGAAAATGAATGAATCAAACATACAGTATCTGGAATGTGAGTGGTGGTGTTGAAAATGTACTTCAGGTGATCAGAGAGGACTATACATCTTCCAATAAATGTTCATTGACTATCGTAGCTTGATGTTGCTATAGGCTTTTCTGTATAAGTCAGCATATTCAAGAAAAAAAGAATTATGTTTGAGATGCCTGATGTCTGATAACAACTTAAATTAACTCAAATTGACCCAAATTAACACATTGATGCAGAAAGTGCAATTTCAGCTTTAAGACTGGAGAAAGGAAGAGGTTGAGGAGAGCTCAAAGCACAAGCAAATTTAGAAAACATCAATTTGACAATAAATAAGCAGCATTTTGAAAAGGAAATTAACAAAACACAAATATATACATATATACAATATATCCTATTGTTTGATTATTTTATTTTTTTAATAAGTCATTTAACTGATGCTTTTTTCATGGCTTAATATTAGGTTTGTTATATTATATAATCAGTATAGTATTTTATTATTGATCATAGGATCATATCATAAAAGATTCAATACAAAGAAAATGTAAACAGGGAATAATGAAACTGTTTCAAAGTAGACACAAAACCAATGATCACCAACCATGTATTGAAATTATCACATTTTTCACGGAAAATTAATGTCTGCTATAGGTCTAAACCAGTGATTCAACAATGTACAACAGCTCAGGTTAACAAGCTCTCCCAGGTTATGAAGAAAACAGCAAAGTTGGATGACAAATGAGGCCATGCCTCCACCTGAAAGCACAGCCCAATTCTTTGTTGCCATGGCAGGCAGGTATTTGTCAATATCAGCAAGCTTATTATCCTATTATGCGAAGGAGTAAACACACCTGCACATATTGTTCTTTTTGAAGAGGTGGGCAGGGAACATGCCCTACCATTTTCTAACCATTCTATCTGAAAAAGGACAGCAGTCTCTGCCAGTAAAGTTGTTGAAACAGAGTAATTCTGCCTTGGGGAATAGCAAACACTGTGTTCAAATCAAGTTTTACTACTTACGCTTCCAAATACTAAAATACTAAAAATACTTTAAAAACCATTTAACTTCGCATGACATTCGCTGAAGCACAATTGAATCTTTAACAGTAGATAACACTTTTAAAAGGCATGAAAATCCTGAACTCACCATAGACAGGAGCACAAACACAGGCAGAGAAACCTGAACCATGATTAGAGACAATGTATCAGGTGAACCACGACAGACGTTGCAATAGTGTTGGTGAGTTCGAGACAGACTGAGAGCTGAGGAGAGTAGGAGGAGGCTTATTAAAAAGTAGGAGGGAACACCATACACACACACACACACACATACACCTACACTCGCACACTTACACAACTTTAGAATGGCATAAAGTAGGTACAAATATTATAATCTAATCCACAATCTGCAGTTTAAGTTAATTGATTCATTTCTGACCACTTTGCCCTTGGACATATCTGTAAATAAGGTTCCTCCCTGTCACCTGTACTTTTTGATATCAGCATTGAATTAAGCACGGAATACAAAGGATGATAATAAAAGGAGAACAACATACAGTAATATATTGATGTATGCAGACAATGTGTTTCTATATACTTCTGAACCTGCAACAACAATCCCACACTTAAAGGATGTGATATCCGCATATGGATACTTCTCAGGTTATAAAATAAATATGAACCAAAGAGTGGCCATGGATGTTGGCAGTACTATTCCATGAGCAATTACATCGCAGATTGGGTTTAAGTGGCCAACAGAAGATGTCATGGTATAGTATATGCCATAGTTATCTTAGCATTCACATTCCAGTATTACAAGATTAAATTTAAATTATGAAAAATATAAATTTATAGTTCAAAATATTTGTACGGGTCTCGGAAAATGGACAACACTACCTATTAGGTTGAATTGAGAGTGCACACATGAATGTACTACCTTAGTTTCCTTGCCTTTTACAGGAAGGCAGGAAACTAAAATGAATGTTGGCATTCTACGGGATTCATGGGCAGACATATGTAATGAGGCACATTTAGTCACCAATTTACAAATGTTGCAAACAGTATCAACCAAGTTCTTAACAATTAGATGGTTTAAACCTTATCATCCAAATTATATTACACGGACTGAGAAATCATGGGAAATTATCGGATGGAAAAAAAAACATACACTCCAAAGACATCTATTTTTAAAACGGTGGAACCGTGTCATGGCTATATTATTACAGTGAGGTGATTTAAATCCTTCAGCAAATACGCATGTTGTCACCACTGTGTCCCATCTCTTTTCGTACATACAGTACAATGTAACCCCTGTTACAAATCCATTCATTATCTTTGTTTATCTGTCATACATAATTTCTTGCATTTTCCTATTATATATCAGGCACAGTCTCTGATAGGATGCAGACTTGGATGCATCGGAATAGACAATAATGTTTGATAGTGCAAAGTTCGGTACATGGGAAGGCAGATGACGAGGGAAAAAGATGATCTGGCACAGGAGAAAGGAAGCACACACCTTAAATACATATGGGGAAAGATATGACAAGACACAGGTTAGACTAATTACAAATGGCAGGAACCCTTGACAGGAAAACAAGTTACAAAATAAAACAAGATGTACATAGCAATTGAAAAACTGACTGCACAAAGATTGAACCTAAAGGACCCTGAGATTCTATACAATACCTTTGTTACATTGTCAAGTATAATCTATAATAGTTAAATTAATATTTCAAGCTGCAATGATGTTTTTTTTTTTCCTATTATTTCTTGTTTTTGTTGTTCTTTTTGTTTTCCATATTTTCTTTTTTTTTTTTTTTGTAGCAGAGGGGCCTTAACAAAGAGCCACCTGATGGAGAGGTGGCCTTTCAGCCAACTCAGGTGCAAAGGAGCACCTTGGTGCCGGGGTATTTCCCAGCATATGTACAGAATGAAATTAGTGCAGGTATTTTTTTAATGTTCTGTATTTTGTTGTTTACTTAGTTGGGTGCCTAAAACCTTAGCTATTAGCCTCTGAGGATGAATCAGATCAGTAAATTAATTGGTTGTGTGTCTTGCACAGTATGTGCCAGGCAGACTGGGAATATATTTACTTCTCAGAGAGACTTTCAATCATTTTTTTAGTAGACAATTCACTTCTGAGAGTTCTGTATTTGTCTTGTTTTGTGCTGCTACTTTACATTAAAGCTCACTTAAAAGACATACCATTACGATACTAATATATAGGATTACTGATATTAAGCACAGAAGATAATGCGGGAGGGAAGGGGGTATACAGAAGGAGGATGGAAGGATGAGGGCTGGATGATAATGATTTGATTAGGTTGTTAAATATTACAAAGAAAAAGACTGCTTGTTTCAAGTCAGTGAAAACCTGTAAAAAAGTTGTCCTCTGGTCCCCTTAAATTTTTTCCACAAAAACCATAATGTGGATGACATTTAATAGTGAAAATATAATAGAGAACACAATGTAAGATGGTACAATATAAAAAGCAAGAAAAGTTGTAAAAGGCAATGCAAGTTTTTTATGACACATTTTAACCACAAAGCAATTCAAAGTACTTTCTATTAAACTTAGAAGGCATAAAGACAAAATTTGTTATAATAGAATGAGATATTCAGTAAGGGTAATTTACATCATGTGAAAGACACATGTGAAATAGAAAAGTCTTCAGGATGTATTTTAAACAAATTGAGAGTTACCATTGAAATACACTTGTCTGGCAGTTTGACAAGTGAAGTATAAAAAGGGAACCCTTACTCTTCATGTTAGTTTTGACTTGGGTGAAAGAAAGCAGACCTTCATATGATCTGATGTGTCATAATGTAGCAGCAGATCATAAATGATTCAGGACTTCATAAACCAACAGCTGTGTTTTAAATAATTTCTTTGACAGATCAGTGTAGATTTGACAGCTAGAATAATGCGGCCCGTTTTCAGTCTTTTCTTGGTTCAGTGGTCTGAACCTATAAACTTACAATTACAATAGTCGAGTTAGCTAGAGAAACACTACGTTTTATTAAATGACATGCAATAAGCTTTAAATGTGTAAAGAGAAATACAATTAAAACAATTAAACCACCCATGACATCACATTACACACAGTATAGGACCTTAAGCAACACCCTCAAGATGCATCACTGCCATTGAGAATTATGTTGTGCCTGAACATTGAATACTGACAGTGATTCTGTCACTGATGTTGAGAAAAAACAAAGGAGGTGTGTCTATGTTCAGAGCATATTTTAGAACCCTAGTTGACATCAAATTGCAGCAGGGTGTGGTGTTTTTGAGGTGTGTCACAGTGAGTCATTGTGCAAGGAAATTGATGTTGCCAGTCAGTATCATATATACTGTATATATATATATATAAATCCCCACTCGTCCTCTCTGTGGGCGGTCTTGTGTCTCCTTCAAGCTCGGGTCCTCTTCCAGAGGCCTGGGAGCCTGAGGGTCCTGCACAGGATCTTAGCTGTTCCTAGGATTGCACTCTTCTGGACAGAGATCTCAGGTGTTATTCCTGGGATTTGTTGGAGCCACTCTCACAGCTTGGTGGTTACAGCCCCAAGGGCTCCTATCATCACTGGTACCACTTATGCCTTTACTCCCCACATCCTTTCCAGCACCTCTTTCAGCCCCTGGTATTTCCCAAGTAATATCAACATCAGGAAAAAGGAACACGAGAAGATCGAGAAATATCAAGAGCTGAAAGAGGAGCTGGAAATAATGTGGGTAGTAAAGGCATCAGTGGTACCAGTGGTGATAGGAGCCCTTGGGGCTGTAACCATCAAGCTGGCACAATCCTAGTAACAGCTAAGATCCTGCACAGGACCCTCAGGCTCCCAGGCCAAGTCAAAATGGGAGTAAAGTCTTTGGATCTACAGGGAAATCTCTGTTTGTCAGCCTAATGAGCTGTGAGTTCCAAAGTATCTCATAATTAGCATACCTACATTTGATGTAAGTAGTATTACACATCACCCCACATTAAAAAACTATGATAGATGATATTCGAGGGTGTAAGGGCAGAGGGTGTCACATCTGTACAGTTTGTCAAAGCCCAGTGAGATAATGTGTAAATTGTGATTTTGGGCTATACAAATAAAATATGATTTTGATTTGATTTGATTTAATATAAAATGTGTAAATTTTACTGCTTTGTCCTTGAACTTATCAAAATGAATTATACCTTCAAAAGTAGGATACTGTTTGCAGAAACAATACACATTCATGCACAAACATTTACTTTGACCTAAGATCCTAGTTATCATTTACAAAAAGCTGATGATAAGAATTAAGTGAGAAAAATCCATAAGCACAGCATATATTTTGCAACCATTGCACAGTAATAGATATAGCTTCTTACAACACTATATACATTATAGTATGTTTTAAGTTCTTTTACAGATGAACAATGGGAAGCACACTCACTGGAAACATGTGGCATGAATGGGCCAGGATAGAAGGGCTTTGCAGCCACCCACTACATCACATCATCTAGTACATGATTATCAGCATCAGTCCAGTGCAGTCTGTTTCTCATTCACTCCATCATTGAACAAATACTGACAACAACATACTGTACAAAGCATGTAAATTATTATATATGGCTTATATCTATATACAGTACATATGGGTAACAATTTTTTTCAAATTTTTATTTATTTATTGTTTTTCTATTTTTGGTTATGGAGAGTATGGTTGTAAATGTAGATAAATAGTGTATTTATTGTACATGTAGAAACAAAATATTTAAATTGTCAATATTTCTTTAACATATGGATTCTTTAAGACTTTGAAGATTCAATCACAAAAGTCTTTAAAGACTACCCTTAGTCTACAACCATAAGAGAGAATTTTGTTGTGTGTACACTACACTTTTCACTTTTAATTTAAGCTTGCAAATAATTCTTCCTCGTACAGGAAAACTGTGAGCATACAATCATAGTGGATTCAGTCAGAGTTGTGTGGCTGCTTGTTCCATCAGCTAGATAAGCTCTCAGCGTGTTCTGAGGTCTTAGTAATGAACTTCATAAACTATTATTATAATTAAATGGCAAAACAGTGAAATTAAGAGCAGTTAATGTCTTTAAAAATCATAATGGACAACTTTGTCTCAGCAAGTCTGAGGTGTAGTCACTGTATGTTTATACTGTATAGAATCTGGGCACCGCATATCTTAGCTATCTATCTATTTATTACTGTGCGTTAATGCTTCAAGCTGAAGAGTATTCAATGCTACATGGAAAAAGAATACTGGAGACACACCTACAATACCATTCAAGTTATAAAAAAATGAATAATCATTTAAAAAGAAACTTAAACACTTATCCATTCAAGGAACATTTTTACTCTTGTAGAGATTTATATTTATGTAGAATTTAGAACAAGGAATAAGTAAACAAGTAATTCAAAATGAATTACACTTACCTGCTTGTCAGGCAGGCATTTGCTACAAGCTACACTCTAGTCAGGCCTACTGTCAACAGCTTAAATGGAAGAACAGGAGGACAAGATAGGACAAGACTTAACAACACAGACACAAGGCAATTCAAAATACCTATAAATTCATTAAAAATAAAACATTAACATTGTATTTAAATTAGTAACATACAACGGTTGCTTGTCACTCTTAAATATACTGCACAGTACGATAGATAAAGAAATAAAGAATAAAAAAGATAAAGAATAATGACATCCGCTTTTAGAGGGATTTTGTAAAAACCAAGGTTCAATTTACAGCTCAAACAAAACATGTCAGCCACTGTGGAATCAAAACAGGAAAAGGCATTACTCTCCATGGTTACTGGTTACAGTGGAACTAATGAAATAACTGTGGTAAAAAAATAAAAAATAAATAAAAATATAAAAAATGCCTGCATACTTATCAATAAGACCAGGTGTTTACTCACCCTTTATGACAGAACTGAGACCAGAGCTTCTAGCCCCACCTGGCATTTTTAGGATTACTTTTCCTTGGAAACGCACCCAGACTTACTTTGTGTTTGCGACCGTGATAGTAAAATATTAGACTACTTGATAATGCCAGTGGAAAGAAAATTATTTACACTTAAAAAAATGAAAAATTAAAGTTGAAACTGAAAACAAAATAATCTTTTCTTCTTTTAATAAGGCACCTTTAAATTTGTTACATGATGTAAATTGAAGCCTTGAATGAGGCTTTACTACTTTTGGGATAGTTGGACTGTACGTGCTGTGTGAAGATGGATTAGGTAGTTTATAGCAGTAAATCATTCAATGATGATATATTAACATTTATCACAACAGGTTCTTCAGATTAAGATTAAGGCTTGATTGGTAAACCTAAATTAATGTCAGATTGGAAAGAGACACAATTACCTTAACAAATGACAAGAAAAAAAAATGAAAATTGATGTGTTCTACCCCCAAATTATTAAAAAAAAACGTTCAAATATATTAAATTAAAGTAACTTCAATGTTCTGGTGGGTGAAAAACGAGCTTTGTGGTGACATGTGAAAATGAAAAGTAGAACATGTTTTTCTCGCCTCCTAATTACACAGGACTACATCTATGTGTTCATTGTGAGACCAGTTTGGCAAGTTTACTATGCTGCCAAACTGTGAAAAGTAGTCTCTCTCTCACACACACACACACAAAGGGAGGGAGAAGAAGCAGCTTCAACATGCTGAGTCATGTTTACTGTAAAGCTCTAACCTACAGTGACCCATCCCAAATATGCTGTTGTTGACTGTAATAGTTTATCTCAAACACAGATAAATACCAACATGTTTATCATGATGGTCATTAGTCATTAGTGGTCAGTAATGTATGAGTGAATGGTTAAGGCAAAACTGTAAAAATGCTTTGAGTGGTCAAAATTACTAGAAAAGCGCCATATAAATGTAGCCCTGTGCTATATTTCCTTTAATTTTCTACATGTTAAAATATGTTGATAAATGATTAAAAATGTTTTGAATGTACCATACCAAAATGTTTTTTATTTTCCTATGGCCTGTATTTTATTTTCGTTTGAATATGCACTTTCCGTAAGTTTATTGGTTGATATACCAAGGTGACCCTTGAACCAGAGACAGTGGGTAACGGAAGGTGGGAAGTTAGCGTCAGAAGAAGAGAGAAGAAAAGAGGTGATGGAAGAGTGCAGACGGCTAGTATGAACTCGCTGTGCATTATGTTGTAATTACATGTTAATTCTCAATGTCTAGGATATAGGACTAGAGTTACACTGTTTAAATTGTCGGATAGATAACGGCGACATTAGTGACTGTGTATTTAGACTTTTTGTCAAGTTTTCCACTACGTGAGTGGCTTGCCACGTGAAGACTGCGCCATCTCAGCTCATAATTTCTCGTGCTAGTTAGTTCACCATCGTCCTTGGCGCACACGGACTTTGCAGACTGAAGTGCAGAGACAGATGAGGATCTTGCCGTTCGTCTGGACAGGGCGGATGCACTGAAAAGACTGACGCCAGCGCGAACCTGTTGACATGAGGAACACGTCTTCCCGCTCGCTTCCACACACACACAGAACTCTCTTCCACAAAGTAAAAGGTTTGCCATTTTTTATTTGCATATGCGAGTGAAGCGGCCGTTCAGTTTATGGTCTCAACGAACCCAAACACCGAAACAGGCCTGCAACGTGGGGGTAATGGAGTTTAATGCCGGCATAGGACATTTACTGTACATTGCATTTTGATATCTGAAGTGTTTGAATTGAATGCATATTCAAAGGTTATTTGTGTTTGAACTGCATTGAATGTGGTAAGTGATTTACCTGATTTACCCTTATGGTAAGCTATGTGAGGTAGCCTATTTGGTTTATGCGCCGGAGTGCTAGGCTCATGTTGATGGTGAGTTAGTCTGAGGTAGCCGTTTGAGCTAACTTTATAGGTGAAGTAGCCTAGCTTGCTAACTGTAAAGGTGGCATAGCAGAGGTTGCTAGTTTAAAGGAGGAGTGTATCTTTTAATGCAAAAGATGCATTAGGTACTTGATTTCATTAGAATTCATTGGTATTGAGTGACACAAGGAATTCATTTATCTTTAAAGGGTAATACCAAGAAACATCTTATTTTAAATATTTTATTTGATTGGAATTTAATTTCATACTTTACAGAGGAAACATTTTCTACTTTTTATAAAAAAGGGAATATTTGTGATTTCATTGCAGTTTCTATAAGAGTAATTAATGTTCTTTGAGGATTACTTAAATTAGCTTAAAATAAGGACTAAACCACTACATTACAAAACTTAACATAAAATCATATAGATTACCACATATATTGTGTGGTCAGTTAAAAGAACTTGGGAGCGTCCCAGTTAACAATTTAATTAATTACATTGTCATGCCCATAGCCACAGCATGGTGGTGCTACATAAATACAGGACATTTATATTCACACAAATAATATAAACTACCTCCAAATTAACTTTTGAGTGTGCAAAACAGTCCAACCCTGCCAGTGCCATTTAGTTACTGCCTCAGAGGAAGGACGCACTTGAACCACTGATGATGAGGACTGTAGCAAGTGGACTTATAGTACAATGCAAATTCTGTCACACATGTACCAACCTAAAAAATGTACAGGTAAAGAACATGTCATATAAATTTTTCCCTGAGACGGTTTCTATCTTTTTAGGTAATTCTTATGACACTGATACATTTTCTCATTCCTTTTTTTTTTTTTTGATAAACTTCTTTTAATTAGTAATACGGTCAATTAAAAATGGGTGAAATGCCATCTTTGATCATCTATTCCTAATTGTATATACATTGCTCCAAATTGTAATATGTTTGGATGTTCTGTAATATGTCCCTTGGGGGCTCCTGTACTACGTTGACATAAGCGTACCTAGGTAAAAAAAGGGACACTAAATACATCTGCAGGCTGATGCCATCCACTGTGTCAGTGTTACATATTATATCATGGTGTCAGAAGTGGGATATAAGTGTAAAAGATGACCAAGTAAATATAAGTTATAGCATGCTACGAATCGTGGGAAGATT
>KV751359.1:2645687-2666427 GCA_001698575.1 Mola mola
ATCACCGCTGCCAGTCTCACCTACTCAACTCACTGCAGTGGCCTCATAAGAAGGCCTTTGCAGACAAAGACAGACGTCTGAAACAAACATAAACAGTTGACTTTAACGGAGAGACCAGAACAGAAAGCAGGTGAGCGTATCTGGATCACAAACACAAAGGAACCAGCAATGGTGCTGAAAAAAAGGCACTCCCTGCTCATATGTGGTGGAGACAGACACAGATGAGGTGAGGAGAAACAAAACAAACCTCAGGCCCCTCCCTGAAGTGAGGCCTATCCCAGAAAAGAGAAAGAGAGAAAGAGTGAGGGTGAACTCACACCAAACTATCCATACCGTGCCCATGCACGCTTGACTCACAAAGTCAGTTTTTTTGACTAGTGTCTGCACTCTATACCGTGTTTAAATATGGCACATTTCCTTGGCCCTGGTACGGTGGGATGGGGTGTACTTTGGCATAGCACGGTTGCTCATGCATGAGCGCAAGCGTGTGTTCGCAACAAGGACATGACAATGTATCTGAGTGCCTCCCTCTTCCTCTGCAAAAATCAATCGATGAGTTGCATATTCGATAAATCTGTGAATGTGAGCTTGCCAAATCAGAACAAAAAGACTCAAAATTGTGCTGAGAGCAGTGTGATTGTGGGCCAGTGGGGGATTGGGGAGGAAGAACCATCATGCTTAGGAGCAGCACAAAACAACTGGGGAAAAAAATATGAGAGTGCCATCAGTGTGTGTGTGTGTATCTATGTAAGAGTGGCCTGCCTGTGTGTCTGATACAATTCAATGTTGATAAGAACGTGGCTTATTTATATACAACGAATGGACCATAAATTTCCTTCCTTTTTTTTTTTTTTAGATGTGCTGTGTATTTCAACAGTGATTTCTGCTGTGTCTGGAAAAGTGACATAGAAATATTAGCAGTAAAAATTGTTGTTTCTGGTTTGCTGTTACAGAAAACCCCTCAGTCCTCCAAGCACTGCATATTATTTCAACAGGGTATCTGAGAGTCAAAAAAGTGCAAAGTGTTATTGCTAATAAAATTGTCTAGGGAGAAAACATACAAACCATTTTGTGTTATGCACGATTCTCTTTTTTGGCGCATAGTATACCCTATTTTATATCCTGTTTTACAGCTATACAATTTCAACAAATGACAAAGACATATCTCCCCTGCATGAGTGGATGTTTTTTGATCAGCTCTAGCAATATATTTTATGTTCTTTACATTGTTGTGACTCATTAAGTTTAATAAGTGTGTGTGTATTTTCACCTAACTGAAACTGGACTCTTTAGTAACAGGTAACCGATAAAGCTAGAATGTTCAAAGTCAGATAAGTCTCTACAACAAAGTCTCCACTGTTCACAGAATAAAGCAAAGCTTTAAAATTATCTTCAGTGCCATTATGGAGGAGAATGTGAATAAAAGCAGAAAGTTTGTTGCAAAATAAGTCAATATGATAAGGAAATCTATTGTTGGAAGTCACGTGGCTATGAAGAGGAACAGAAACATGCTTTTCCTATATGGTGAAGAAATTTAAGTTAACTTTAATGAAGTGAATTTCTTCTTAATCCTAAAATCTGAAATATTTTGCCACAACCAATTTGTCAGGACATCTTTTACTAGGTTTAGGTTGTTGATTTCGCTACAAGCTGATTGGTAGTCAGCTTCATGTCACCTGTGGGATAGTTTCGACAGTCTTTGATCACTGTCCTTTCATCAATAACTGACTATTTGACTAAACCACAATGCAGACTTCAGGAATATTTTGTGTGACTGAATACTAGGCATGTAGGTGGTGACTCAGTTTGTGAGTCACCAAAAACAACAAACTTGCCATTGTTGGCAAGACGCATCTCGCCAACAATGGCAAGATGTGTCTTGCAATCCAGTCTCATTTTAGAGCAAACGCTTCACAAGGGCTGAGGACAGATACAAAAAATAAAACATTTTCATGCCACTGCCAGAAGTTTTATACCGCAGGTTTCAGGCATTAATGAGTTATTCATACCTCACTTGGTTATAACATATAACTTCCATGCTTTGACCTGCCAGGAATTATGAAGTCAATTACTCACTTTTTCTCCAAAATTTCCTCCTACAGTTTTTGCTATATTGACAACAGAGTTGCTAACCAATATCTACCGACTCTCTATCAGGTTCGGGAAACTGACGATCCAATTGTACAGAGTCACACGGGGGGCTTTTTAGATCAATAGTCGTTTTAATGCACAAGGTCAAACCGGGAATTCAAAGCGAAGGTACAGACAAGGATTAGGCAAACTCAGTAATCGGAACACGGAATAAAGATTGAACACAAGGAGACTTACATGGAATATACGCTAGACTGCTCACTAGAAAGACAAGACAATCTGGCACAGGAGGAAGGCAACACAGAGGTTAAATACACGAGGGAGCGGTAGACAATTGGACACAGGTGGGACACATTAGGGAGAGAGGGAGTAATCAAACACACTTGAGGGGACAAAACTAGAAGTGGGGAATAGAGACAGGGATTTCAAAACAATAGGGGAAACACTAACTGACCCTAACAGACAGACACTTGACACTAGCAGACCCTGACACTCTCCTTCACAAACATCCGGATTTGTGAAATTAAAAAAAACTGAGCGCAGGAAAATATTGAATGTCATTTTTTGTTGTCAGGGAACTCAGCCACTAAACCTTTAACAAAAACACTTGAGAACAGAGGTGTGGAAACACCGACTTGAAGTGATTTCCCATCAGTGTGATGCAAAATTCCAGTGCAGAAATTTCACATGCTTTTTTCTGTCTACCTAACCACTATGCACACCATGTCTGGTGCATTATCTGAGGTGCCATGTTCAATTGTCATTCCACCAAAAACAGAAGGAACAAAGAAGAAAATGAGTCTGGAGTTGAGCAGTAGAAGTGAAGATACTTTTCTCCTTCTCTTCCAGGCAAAGACGAGAAGATTCTGGGTGCATCCAATTTTGAGTATATGGCCATAATGATGGGTAATATATTTTGGTGACTGTGGAGATGTTTTAGACCCTCATGGGGACTATAACCCCTAACATCCGAAGAAATGTCTTTTATATTTCATTAATGAGGCCTGATAAATTCCCAAACCCCCAAAGATATGATGCTGCTAACCCCAAAAGTTTTGTTTTCCTTCCAAATATTGGACAGTGGTGTACATACATTAATAAGAACAAATTAAAACAGTGTAAATTTTTCAGATGAAAATCCCAGCTTGGTGTGAAAAGGGTTTTAAAAGGTGACACAGATACAACTTTCTTAGCTGCTGTATCCAAGAGATAAATAAAGATTGAGATGGGACCAGGCATTTGAGGAAGATGGAAAAAAAAGAGGATATAGACAAATTTAAAAAATCATCAACAAATGATCTATTGACCAAAAGTTTATCTTACCACTAAATGTGGCTATGTCATACAGCACACAAATGCCTGTGACAAATCAGAGATCATAATCATCAGCTTCTTCCTCAGCAAAGACACCCAAAATAACAACTCCTCCACACTGTCTCCATCCTTCAAATCTTTTTTAACAATCATCTTTCATTTGAGCAACAATCACATCATAAGAACTGTTTTCTTCCACCTAAAGTAACGTCACTTATCTACGCCCATGATTTTCCCGCATCCACAACTGATTACTGCAAAATTATTTTATATGGTTCATCAACCAAAGTTCTACATAAACTTAAGTACATCCAAAACTCTGCCGCTCACCTCCTTACATACTCCTGCTGAGCATATCACCCTTGTTCTCCAGGACATTCACTGATTCCCTGTTCCTCAACGCATTCAGTTCAAAGTCCTCTTCACTTTCTAAGCCATCCATATCCCAGCTCCTTCCTACTTCACTTGACCGCTATGCTCCTTCCTGCAGCCTCCGCTCTTCTAATGACTCCCCCCACATCACTCTGGACTAAGCACCAGACCATGGTTGACAAAGGCTTCTCCATAGTAATTTCTGATTAGGGATAAGATGATTAAACTGCATCACCTCAAACTGAAAATCTGAGAGACAGAGGGAAGATCCTGGTCTCACTGATGGTTTCAGCATATTGCAAGCACCTCCACAGGCACATGCCCAATGGATTCTAATCAGAGTGAGTTTTTTTTTTGGTGATATGATATGGTCAACACCGTATCCTTTCATAATCAAATCAAATCAAATTTTATTTGTATAGCCCGAAATCACAATTTACACATTATCTCACTGGGCTTTGACAAACTGTACAGATGTGACATCCTCTGCCCTTAGACCCTCGAACCGGGTGAGGAAAAACTTAAAAAACCCTAAACAGGGAAAATAAGAAACCTCAGAAAGAGCCACAGAGGAGGGATCCTTCTTCCTAGGACATACAGACGTGCAATAAATGTCACTTGTACAGAACACAAAAATATAACAACAGTTCACTTAGAATGCATAAAACATCCATGAATCCCAGAGTCTGTGGATTCTATAAATCCGGATGTATGGAAAGTCTAGTGATCTAGACTGCAGGTGGACTCTGTTGGTCCAGGAGTCATTGTACTTCATGTAGGAAGATCTGAGTGTTGCTGAGTCCAAGAGTATGTAGAATCTGTAAATCCAGGGATATGTGAAGTGTAGTGATCCAGAAGCAAGTGTAGTCTATTGATCCCGAAGCCATTGTGATCTGTGGATCCTGATTTGCACTTGGAAATCCAGCCTAGGATCCAAGTCACAGGATCTCCTTTCCTAATGTGGCCAGGAGGCATCAGGCAGGACCACAGCAGCACGTCCCACCGCGACCTAGAAAAACCTGCAGGATGATAAAGCACAACGACTCTGGGGAAGAAGTAAAGTCAGTGTAAGGATATGGACATTTACAGGAGCAGAGAAGGAGACGGAAAGTCCTACCTCCAGATACCCAACTCTCCTCTCCCCTCCGGGGTTAGGAGGGGGGTTCAATGTCTCCTACACGGGTCCAGTTGGAGTGGGAAAACAAATTAAATTCATTGCACTGCCTAAAGACTAATCTCCAAAAAAAAAAGAAAAAAAGAAAGGGAGCAGGATGGGAGCGGGAGTTATTCTACCAGGAGTGGGACGGGACAGGATTTATTTTTTTACTCTGGCCTGGGATTGGGATGGGACAGGATTGAAAATCCACTCCCGTGTCATCTTCTACTGGAGAGAACACACGTAAACAGAGGCAGAGCATGCAAACTCCACACAGAAAGGGACAACCCAATAATCACACCAGGGAACTTCTTCCTGTGCTAACCACTGCACCACTGTGCCTCCCAAGATGAATTTCCATTTTATGTAAATTTATTGGACAATATAGTAGTCTTAGTCTGTTGATTAATTTCTTGATTAACTGATTAAACAGATATAAAAAACCAAGACATATTTTACTTCCATCTCATTATTCAAACATTTGGCTTGAACATGCACTTCACAGTGAAATTAAAGTTAGATTATAAATAATAATAAAAAGAATGCAAACTAAATGTTAACAGACTTTGCTTCACAATAAAATAAAAATAAATAATAAAACTAAACGCCTGCTGTATGTGTGCAAGAATGCACATAAAGCAGTACTTCATATTGCTCAAAGGGATTTGAGCTTTTAAAACATTGATGAAAATGTTTATTGCAATTATTTTTTTTTTTTTGTTTGTCTTTTTTTTTTCTCAGTAGAAACATACTAGTGTATGCTGTAGCTAAGTGACCTTAAATGGCACTATCACTCGCACACACACACACACACACACACACACACCCACACACACACACACACACACTCATTGTTTTAGGTATGTGGAAAACCACAACTACAATAAAATACATACACATAAAATGACATTTGTATTCTTAGTGACATGACCTGCAGGCATTATTTGGTTAAGTTTAGGGAGAAAAACATTGTCAACTTTCAGTTTCATAGCGGATGCAAATTACGGGTACCAATGACAATATCATCCTCAGCTATCAACATTGAATCTAAGGAGCACCAGCAGCTGATTGTTGACCACTGGTATGAGTGAGTGCCACCTTGTTGCCAGTAACCAGCAAATATCTGATACTGATAATACCAGTATATATAATATACTGATATTGAGCCAATATATCTGAGCATCCTTAGTATTAATTCAAATAAGTGTCAGATCTGTGTAGGTTTAAGCAATTTAAAGTAAAAAAAACATGAATAAATAATGAAAACATGCAAATAATAGTGTATATTGTAGTGGGATAAAGGAAGTGTTAAGTGAGTGATCAATGTTGTTGTTGTTGTCTGCAGGCATTCTTCAGCTTTTTGTTGCCAAGTGCCTCCACCCACATGTTTCAGTTATCAGTGACGAAAGGTTGGGTTGGGTCAGACGTCACTATTAAACTCAAGTTCCTTGAGGAAATTAAGGTGAAGTTGATGCACAAGCAGCTCCTCCTCTTCCATAATGCCATCTCGGCATACTTTGCTGGCAACCAGCAGCAGCTGGAGCAGACGCTGAAGCAGTTCAGCATAAAGTTGAAGCCCCCTGGGGCCGATAAGCCTTCTATGTTGATCAGTTTCAACACAGCTGCTGTGTGCTCATGTAAACCACTTTGCTAATCTGTCAGTCTGCTTGCATGGCTAATGGGTGTTTGTGTAGTGTAGTTAGAGGATTGATCCGAGCCATAACTAACATAACATTAAAAATTGCTAATGATTCAGTGAACGCTGATTGTTGTAGATTATTGGCTAAGGGGGTTCTGTCAGTGAAAACAAGCCAGGCCCTGTTTAAGGCCTTCCATTCTTTCGGATCCAAAATGATGAATGTTGCTGAGGTGTTCAGGGCACTTCTATTTAAATAACTACTGTTGTTGATATACGTAGATGAAAAAGTTCTTGAGACTAAAACATTTAAAATCTGAAACTCAAATGAAGTCAATAACATTCTTTGCAAAATACACAGACAGTGTATTTGTGTTGGTCTCAGTCATACAGGTTGAAATAGTATTAAGTGCTTTAGTTGAAGGCATCCTGACTTCTTTTTGTTTTAGACGATATTTCACCTCTAATGCGAAAGACTTAGCACTCTTGACTTTGTTGTGTGCTAGATTTCTCCACAAAATCCACCATAAAGCAGATTTATATCCCTGAGCAAATCAGCGATTTAGTGTGATTGTATTAATTTATGCTGATCCACTACAGCATGATGCAGTAACATAAAGTACACTATGTTTTAAAACAGTGCACAGTGCAAAAAACTTTGATATTACATTACACTACATTATTTTGTTAACAATCATACTGATACAGCATATCCTAATGCACAGAAATCTGCCTGTGGGCATCTGTTGAAACCCTGTCACCTTCCATCCCTTTAGCATTGCGTGTGACCCTTTTCATTTCCAATATGAACAAACTCTACATTATAGCCTAGATTGCTAGTCCGGTTGGAATAATATGAAATTCACACTGATACAGTGTGCAAAACTGAAGAAAGACCTTGAGCGCTACTATAACGCCAATAATGAAGTGTAGGACATGATATGGGAACCTTACCCCATAGAATACTTTTGTACCAGAAACCTTTCTGCTCTCAAAACTGAATGGGCTTTACCGAGCGGAGGCACCTGGGGCTTCGTCTTCAAATAAAGCACCAGTGATCTTTCCTTCTACAGTTTGGAGGAAGGGGAGAGTTTCAGACAAAACACCATCAAAGATTTGCTAACATCGGAGGACTGGGCAGTGTTATCTCTGGTGGCTTTAAAGCACCTCAAAGCATCATATGTGAGTGAGGCACAAGAGAAGGCCGCCATGCCAGCGTCCCAAGACAAAGCGACACAGACTATCCCAACGGTGAAAGAAGAGACTATCAACCATCAGCTGGTGAAAAGTACTATTGTATCTAATACTATTTGGGAGACAAATTGCTCTGCTACTGGCCGCTGGTTTTTCTCAGCTACCCATCAGGCTGTGAAGCGTGGGGAAAGTGTTTATGCTGGAGCAATTTAATTCTGGCTGCAGGGTATTTCAGATATGCCTCTCTGTGCATTTCACAGCATGGCTGCGAATGATGGAAGAGAAAGTGGCCATGTTTTCTAATTTGTTCCAGAGATGTCGCACCTCCAGCCACATTCTGACGGTGAAAAAATATTTGTTTGACTAAATCCACGCCTCCCCTGAAATCATTGCTTCACTGCATTCACCTCCTCCTCTTTATTGAACTGAATAAAATAATGTTTTTTCTCTCCATACCTCCACCCGACCCAATTATGGATGCATCAACCTCTTCACTGTGCGGTTCATCACGTACATAATAACCTTTGCGTCCTACCACGTTTGGCTATCCAGAGACTCTGTTCGACTGCTCTTCTTCACCTCCCCTCAAGACCACGAGAGTAAGAAGATCTGTATCTCAACCTAAACTACCACCTTTTCAGGCAATGTTCCTCAGTGTTGGACCTTCTCTGTCAACTATACCTGACTCGCCATTGACGCCTTTATCACCCCCGCGGCATCCTACAACACCTTCACCCACGTTAGCAACATCTTCCTCCACCTCTTCCTGTTGCTCTTCCTCCTTTTTCTCTTCAACAGTCGACTCACCAGTTGGGCCTCTGTCCGATGAGACAGACGGTTGTCTGAGTCATGTGCTTGTAAACACAGTGAAAGCTGTGTTGCTGTATCTAGTGGAGAAAGTTCTACACAGATACAGAACTGAGATTTGCCACGGGAGTCAGGTGGACGCCTCGGTCAGTTGGACCACGACTATCTGCATGAGTGGCCCAAATATTACCTTCTTCAAAAAAAGACTCTGGATCATGCGGTTTATCCCGACCATCCAACAGGGCCTTCAGTCAAGACACCTTCAAGTGTCTGACTTTAGGGTTTGCATGATTTTAGAGGGTATCCTTGACAGCCTCAAAAGGAGCAAGGATATTGGGAGAAGAATCAATAAGCTCAAAAGAAGACTGAATAAAAAGTTTTACAAGAATCAGATGTTGAAAAAAGCTTCTGATAATTTCTTCAGCGAGAACATGGTTATTAGCAGGACAAAACCACAGAGAGATGCAGAGGACGAGCATACAATCATCGGCCGACTACACTCAAAAAAGGTATGTTGGATTTACTTAAAAATGTTATGTCAAGTGGTTCCGCGTAACTATGTTAAATAAGTGTTAATAAAACAGTTTTTATATGATTTACTCATCAGATTTAAGTATATTGTACAACAGTAACTTAAGTGACTTCAACTTAATTGGGTTACTTCCTTTTTATGTATGAAGCCTACATTAAACTAATGTGATATGGTTAAGTTCAGCAATTTAACTAAGTATACATTAAAGCAGTAGAAGTTTATTGATTAAGAGTAAATCGATGTAGTTAAATTAGTTTTAATTGAATTTAGTTTGTCCAATTAATGCCTAATGATGTTGAATAGAAAAAGCTGCGGTGGGGGGGGTCACAACATTTCTCAAAACTCAAAACCGCACATTTATTAAGTGTTGAGAACCATTCATCCATTTGAAACTTCTAACTTTGAAACTACCTGAAAATTATTTTCAGGTAAAATAGTAACTGTAAGAAACTACAAAAAGACAAAAAGATTAACAACAAACAAAGTCACAAGCACAGCTCAGGTAGCAGGATAACACAGCCACATTTCAGAACACTTGAGTAGCCTCCAGGTTACAACAAGTGCAGAATGCATTCATTCCATCAGTTTGTTTTTGAGTTCCTCGATTTTGGCTGAAAGCCTATGTGTATCAATCTCCATCAGAATCTTTTGAAGGAATTCAAACGTGCACTTGAGGTCAGTTGGGTATTTCAGGTTCAGGTCATAGATGATCCCAAACAGTAGGGCACAGGAACTGGCGACATCTTTGAGTCCCTGAACACCTTCAACTATGGAGAACATATTCTGGAGGCTGATCAGCATCTGCACCTGGATGTTTAATCACATACACGCCAATGACCATCTGATCCATATCTCACTGGGTTTCATCAGGGTTTTCGCTCTATAAACAGAAAAAAAGGGACAAGAATCTTTAATAAAAACTTTTTAAAAAGAAATCACACCAAACAATATAGAAAAAAACACTGAAAGCACATAATCACCTTAACTGACTCCACTAGTAAGTGGAGATTTGTTTTTTTTTATAGAGATTATATTGGGGTTTGGGTTAGGGTTAGGTTAGGGTAGGGCAGGGGAGAGAGCAGAGATGACACGTAGAAAATGCAAAGCAATTTGTGATGGCTGTGACATCACAAACTTAATAAATACAGAGAGCTGCTCCTTACTCATAAGGCGAAAACTGTTGGCTAAGTGACAAGAGCCACTTTGTGCATGAGCAGTTGACTTCTATTTATGCTCCTATCAATGTGTCCAATACATACTGTAAATGAATCACCGAGATTGAATGCCCCAGTGACGAGGGAGACAAGTTTGAATTTTACTTCCGTTCCGAACTTTACTTGCCGTACAAGGCTTGACGAGAAGCTAGGGGTTCAGGAGAGTCCAATTGTTTCAGGAAATCGTGCTCTTCCATGACGAACAGCTTCACCCCATAAACAGACTTTAGGGTCTGTAATGTCTCCTCGCTAGCCTCTTGCACATGCTCAAAGGGGAGCCCTCTCAAAGGACAAGGGTCTTGCGGCTGAAAACAAGATGGACACCCATGGTAAAAACAACCAGGGTACTACCACACGTGCTCCACGTCAACCATCTACAAAGTAGGGCCCTACTTTTTTTCTCCTCAGTTTAACACGTGCTGGCCTCTATAGTTGTCGCCGATGTACTCCTTTTTGAAAACCATGCAAGCTGTGGACAGAATGCGCATATCCTTTTGACATTAACGTAGCACTTCTTCCCTAAAATAAAAAATGTCCCAACACACTCAATCCTACCACCCACAGAACTCTCCCATTACCTGCGGAGTCATACACTTTACACCATATGCCTATGGGGGTGGGTTGAGACCCACATAGATTATGGTTATCTCTGAGCTGAAATGTTGATCTGTGAAACCTAACGCTTTAGGCATGGCAGACAAGCGCATGGTGAGAAAAGACAATGAGTCACTGTATGTTTCAATGTAATGTACAGCTTCAAAACAAGTCACTTAACTGCCTCGCATGATGAAGGTTTTAACCCCTGCTCTACCATAGCGTTGAGTAAAAGATAGCTGTCAAATCCTCTGGCCTTGTGCATAATAAACACTGCTTTATCATACAGAGGTCTCCTGAAATGCAGGAGAAACTCATGGGCTCATTTGACACCCCATGCGTGCCACTCTACGCCCTGCCATATTTTTGTGCATACTAAAAAGGGCATGTGATGCCCCGCTGGATTGAGATATGTATCAAAGTCGTAGAATATAATTTTGTCCGAATGACTCTGAGCTGGCACTAAGGGCTGCATGTAACACAGATGGCTGAGGAGTCTGTTTCAGTCATCAATTTCCCCCCGGCAGATTTTACATTTCTGCCTCGTGCACATGTGCGATTTAATGCCTTTTCTCATAGCCATGTAGTATAATTTACACTTTTGACAGAGGCTGACGTCTCTGTCGACCCTGGCTCTGTATTTAGGAGTGTGGTATCTGTTGAGACAGTCGGGGGAACGCAACACTCTGTGGCAATTGTTACAAACATGAGGCTCTGGCACCTCCAGGCTACAGGCTGGGTCCTGACAAACAGAATAATAAGCTTTGCAACGATGAGTGTTAGGAAAGTAATAGCCTTTGAAACAGTAGTTCCAGACATATCTGCACACCAGAAAACCGTTGAGGTTTTTGATGCTGTAGTACAGTTTTTTTTTAAGGAAAAAAAAAAAAAAAAGGAAAAGAAAAACAACGGATTAGATCGATCGGAAAATCGGTCTGGAATAGATTGATGGATCGATCATCTTCCTTTCTGTAAAATACGACAATTTTGCGGTCCAAAACTCATTCTAATTGTTTGAGGTCGCTAAAAGTCATAGGCGTCTGAGCCATTAGACTGGCCTAGTTTTGAATTTGTCTAGTGCGCTGTTCCACTTCCTGCACGGTGAGACAGGGGTCAAGGAAATGAGCGGAAATGCAAAACCAATTCTAATGTGCAATCCGTCATGATTGACATTTTGGATTGCACAATTCAATCCAAGCTTGGAAACTGGACAATTCCATGTCATCGTCACCTATTAACATAATGGATATGTTGTTTTACAACCTGTCGCCTCTCATTTTTAGCTGTATCACATCATGATGTCTGACTTGCGAGAATACTCCTGTCAGAGCTCTCTGATTTCTATGTTATTAAATGTACCACGCGTGATCACCCTGGGTGAAGAAGGAGGTGACTCATCTGCATTTCCCCCGCATTGTATAGACTGATGGACAGGAACAGGAACAGGAGGGCTTTCATTGCCTTGTAACGCCGATACAGAATGTCGTGAATCAGGGGATTCCGCCTTGTCATTCATATTACCGAGCATAAGGCTCTGACGTGCGTTGTTGATGGACTGAAGAGGATCTTAGGAGGTTTAGGGAGTTTCAAACGAACAGTTTTAACAGAATACTTATCAGACAGGAGTTGAAAAGTCTCATCAATAGCGTCAAAAACATCCATGGTCTTGATTTGAACTGAATGACTAAAGACAAAAAAATTTAAATTGAACACGCTACTGTTGTGCTACTCCACCAGAAACATGAAAAAAAAAAAAAAATTCCAAAAATCATTCATTTTCACTGCCGCCTTGAAGGGGGAGGGTTGACACTCTGTCCAGCACACCCAATAACGTTGTTGGCGTTGCTGATACTGCCAGTGCTGTTCATACTACTGCAACCTCCCCAGTGACAGTTGTCGAGGAGGCTGAAAAAAAAAATTAAATAATAGAATAGGTATCCGTCAATCAGGGGGTAACAGTAAAATGTTACAGAAGGATGTGTTACTCTTTTTTTTTTTTTTTTTATTTGGGGGGGCTTATGTGTAAGATGCAGGAAACATTTCAGCAACCAATGCTGTTACAGTCATACGTCCTACATTTTCAATTTAAAAAGACCTTAAAGTGACGATGTAGAAAACAATTGGGAATGGGACAGTTTATTGCAATGGTCATAAATCCAAACATTTTACTGCATGTTTGGTAATTTTTTACTGTATCTTTCACTTTCACAAATGTCTTTTTGTTAGTTCAACACAAGTCAGGTGGTGGTGGCGCAAGATGATGTTTTTTAGAGCACAAAGGTTTCTGGCACAAAGTTATTCTATGGGGTTAGGTTCCCACATCATGTCCTGCACTACATCACTGGCATTATAGTTAGCGCTGAAGGTTTTTTTACCGAATGTATGTGTGACCAAAGGCAAAACTCTATCCTACCTATCTGTAGTTGCTTTGCCTTGTTGAGGATCCATCTGTTCTCTATGACTGTCTCAAAGACTGACAGAGGAAGGAGAGGGGAGGTGTCTGTGAAGGAGGAGGACTCACACCTAGATGCAATGTTGCTACTGCTGCTGCGGCTGAAGATGTTACCTCCAGGACAGTCAGAAACATTTCCAGATACATTTTTGAAATTTTCGAAGTAACCGCCCCCCCCGATGAAATTTATTGCTCCATTACTACGTCATTGCTTATCTTTATGCCAACCCCCAACCACTCTGACCCATTGACCGCCAACCCCAACCCATCCCTCCCCTCCTCATGATCAAGGGTCAAAGGTAAACTTGTCAAAAACCTTGACGAAAGGTGGATTATATTTCTCTCGTGCGGAATTTCTTGCATATACGTGCACTACACTACACTCAAAGCATTTTTTTCAAAATATTCCTTACACCAATTTCACACAGACAGTATGAAACAAAAAACCTCATGGCTCATTTTGTGCAGACTATAGTATTGTGGGGTTAGTTAGCAGAAGTAGGGAGTTTGAGCTCATTGATCTGACATTCCTCATGCTGTATTCTCGTACGTGTTTATGGAGTAAGATCAGTCTAAAAAAATTCACAAATGCATTTTTTATAGGGCTGGGAGTTCGGACCCAAGTACAGCACAAATCAAAACCAGTAAAGCAGGGCTTTATTTGTACAGAGTCCAGACATACAATCATATGCTGGTGAGCACACACTGAACTAATACTGAACTAAACAGGACCTTCAGAAGAAGAAGTTCATGCAGGCAACAGGCAAACAGGGATCGAGCAGAAGAAAAGTCCAGAGGCAGAAGGCAGGTCGGGTTACCTGGGCAGAGACATGGAGAACAGGTCTGTGACAGGCACAGTCTAAGCCTAGAGATCAGTCCGGGGAAAAATGGCTAGAAAGCTTTGCATGCTGTGAAAGATGATCTGGCGGGGAGTGAGTGTGGAGGAGCTGGTTAAATGAAGGCTGGATGATTGACTACAGCTGGGAGCAACAGGTGGGTCTGATCAGCTCGATGAGGGCAAGTAGTTAAACAGGTAGTGTGGGGGTGAAAACCAGGAGCGGATTTTGACAATTTTAGTATTTCACTCAACAAAGAATCCATACATAAATTGCTCAAATCACTTGTCTCAATTATTACAAAATTCTACTGGAAAAACAAAACAGTTAAAATACAATTAACAACTCTACAAACGTTCAAAACATCAGGAGAACTTGCAGCACAGTTTTATTTCTACTGCCTTACAAATCAACTTTAATACATATTCAAATGTATTCACCCCCAGCAATCAGATAATATATGGCTAAACATCGAACGGACAGTATTTAATGATATTGCAATTTTAGATTTACCATTCCTTCGCCAATTTGCAAAACATTATCCCTGTTTTGAAACATCAATAATTATCAGCAGGTCTGACAGGCCAGCGGAAATTCCATAAGGTCACAAACTTGACCCCAGCACCTTGCAAATTCAACCCTATCTGGAACAACCCTGACCTTATCAGCAACAAGAAACCACGTCATTTCCACACATAGTCAGAGAAAGGAATTACACACTCACAACACATCTTTCAGAAAAAAATGGACTAGTGTTATTCCTTCACTTGGTCCAGAGGTTCAGCATCAGGTGCACACACTTCCTTAAATGTCTGCAACTTAAATCATCAATCCAGACCGCTTACAAAATTGCAAGCATTAACCTTGATCACCCCCCATCAAACTCAGATTTAATTAAGATCCGTTTGAACAAAAACCTTCTCTCAAAAATATACAAAATAATATCACACTCTGATAAAACTTTATCCATACCCACTACAAAAAGGAAAAAAAGATCTATCAATTGCTCCTGATGCTGGAACCATATCTGCAAAAAATATCTATCTTATGACAAAAAATGCAAGTCATCACTTAGTACGATACAAAATCCTACACAGAACTCACTACGCTGGGCAGAAAATGTTTAAAATGGGATTCACATCAAAACATTGTACTAATTGCACACTAAACAACCCAGACACATTTATGCTGGTTTAGCACTGTACACCAATTCAGCGCTTTTGGAACACAGTTACAAAGTTTCTTTCATGGGCTGCCACATCCCCTTATCTTCCTCACTCTGATTATTAGGTGACACATGTCAGGGTCTGGGGTTTGTTGTGGTTTTTGTTTTGGGTTTTCTTGTTGTGTCCTCCTTCCACTCCCCCCTCCCTCTTGTGGTGTCTTTCAGCGGGTGTGGCAGGAGGCGTGGCTGGCCAACTTTTCCACTTTCCCTGGTCTACAGTGGAGGCACACCTGGTTCTCATTGTCGGTAATCAACCACTCCATAAGACCCTGGTCATCACTCTACCACTTCGCCAGATAATTCCGGTCTGCTCGTATGTGCCTCGCTGTGTTTCTTTGTTTCTGTCGCCAGTGTGTAAGCTGCCACCCCTTCACTCTTCACCAGCCTCCCCGTGGTCAGCCGACTCCCGTCTCCTCCGCCGAGTGTTTGGAGAGCTGGATCTTTTGTGTACACCTATTCTTGCTGAACTGCCAGGGTTCATTAAACCTTTTTAAACTGTTCGTCTGTGTCCGGCTCCACTACTATTGGTCCACGTTAACTGAACGTAACAACACATCAAGTATCAAAATAAACTGACAATAAATTGCTCCTTATAGTGTTAACTATTGCAAGAAAACTATCCTCATAAACTGGAAATCAAGATACAATACAAACATCACAAAATGAAAGAAATTACTTACTGACCACACGTTTGGAAAAACCTATTTACCTCCATCCAACACTCTGCATTACAACACTCTCCATCTTTTCACCTGTGATTAAAGTTTTACAAACTTGATCAGTCCAGCCAGCTCCTTCTGGATCCTTATTTTTTTTTTCTTAAATTTGCCTGAGAACCATTCCACAAAAGACATGAATACAGTTTAAGTTTAGAGACGTAAAGAGAGGGTGGGTGAGATCCGGAGAAAATCTATTGTCTGGATTCATTCATTCATTCATTTTCTACTGCTTATCCCGTTAGGGGTCGCGGGGGGGGGGGCTGGAGCCTATCTCAGCATCTTGGGGCGAAGGCGGGGTACACGCTGGATGAGTCGCCTGTTCATCGCAGGGCTGACATATAGAGACAAACAACCATCCACACTCACATTCACACCTACGGGCAATTTAGAGTGACCAATTAACCTACCCCCAGATTTGCATGTTTTTGGAATGTGGGAGGAAGCCGGAGTACCCGGAGAAAACCCACGCAGACACAGGGAGAACATGCAAACTCCACACAGAAACGTCCTGACCCAGAATCGAACCCAGGACCTTCTTGCTGTGAGGCGACAGTGCTAACCACTGCACCACTGTGCCGCCCTATTGTCTGGATATTTTCCTTTATTATTATTACAATAGTGATAATGATTTTTAGCACTATTATTATTATATGTTTATTACTCTTCTTCTTCTTCTTCCATTTTATCATTAATATTGTAATGAATGTGGCTTTCATTATCCTTGTTTATATCAGTTAAAGTTATTAATTTAAACGTTCAATCATTACTGTCATATTGACAGTGATGGAAGTGATCACATAGTGATAATGATAATATTTATAAAAAATTGTGTAGCAAATATTATTAATGAAAGTAATAATAACAAACTATTACTATTATTATCATTGCTATCATTACTAATATTATTAACTATAATATCACTATTATCATTTATATCTACTTTCACCATTAACACTACAGACAATATATATACCATTATTTTGATTATTGTATTAAGTCATAACATATTACCGTTATTAGTATAATATACAATACACAACACATGGAACCATTTACCATAGTTAAAACTCATCTGCTGCCAAACCATTGATTATTTTTGTTAATCCTTTTTTTTTTTAAATTTATATGGTAAGTAATTTAATCCTTCATTTTCTCCTAACCACTGTTTTCCAATCTTTCTTCCCACTGTCAGCCTCTCCCCACGGCTGCTCAAAGGGAGAAGGGAAAAAAAAAAAAGAAAGAAAGAAAATAAAGACAAAACGGGGAATAAAACAAAAGATAATTGGATAAAACATACTTAACTCCACCCATTTGAACACACCCTGCATTAAACTAAGGAATAAAAAAAAGTAGAAAAGATTGCTTCATGTAATGGGGATAGAGGGGACTTGGGAGATGGATAAATCCAACATAAGTTACAACAGGTAAAGATAAAACATTGCATCGTAGTTGCAATCATAAAAAAAAGTTACATGACAATACGGACTAGACTTCATTATCCCATTAATTACATAGACATTTCAAGCATCAGCCATGACTGGTATGGGGACTGTAATTGATTGTGGTACTGAATTCCAATGTGATGTCCTGAAGGAAAGCATAGTATGGCTAAATGTGATTTTTATCATTGGTGTTGTGCAGTCTCCCCTAACAGCACCTGTAGCATATCTGTTAGGAGAGGATTTAAAGTTTATGTAACCAGAAAGAGCAGGAGGAGCTAAACCAAGTGTGATTTTGTAGACTAGGCAGATATTTTTGTAATTGACAAAGTTTTTCCAGCAGAGCAGTTTATATTTCCTCAGAAAGTGCCAGTGATGAAAAGGTTTCTTGTCCAGTGTTTTCAGTGCTTGTTTGTGCTGTATAGAGATTCCAGTGTTTATTTTGCTGTAGACTGTGTATTACACCAACTTATCAGACAGTATGTAATTTGGCAGGGAAATAATGAAAAAAATGTATATCTTGGCTGTTTCATTTATTAAGAAGTCTCAGACGAACCAGACGTTTTTTAAACTGAACTTTACTTTGTTTCTGACTCTCTTGATATGGGTTTTGAAGTTGAGGTTTGTCTGTGTAGTATGTGACAACTTGTAACCTCTCTTCCGAGATGAAGAGAGGTTACAATAAGTATCATCTTTATGTGCTGTTTTTAGAGAAAAACATACATTTTTTGCAGTATAGTTTTTAGTTGTAGACAACATTCGGAAAACCAAGATGTGACCCTCAACATAGTTTTTTGTGAGCTTGATTGCAGCCTCCGCTGTTTTTTTGTTTTTTTCCCACGGCCAAATGTCATCAGCTTACATTAAGATGTCACATTATCCACACACAGAAGGCAGATCTTTAACGTGGATGCTGAACAGGATTGGTCCCAGTAGAGGGTCCTGTGGGACACCTGTTCATGAAAGGTAGGATTTGGTAAGGTTAATGGATTCTGTGGAAACACTGAAATTCAGTAGTTTCTTTAATAGGATGGTATGGTTGACAGTGTCAAATGTTTTCCATAGGTCAAGGAAGACAGTCCTCACTACCCCACCTTAGTGCATCGTTGCCTTAACTTATAAGTGAAGTAGCAAGAGGCCATCTCTGTTGAGTGATTAGTCACAAATGCATTGCATGGGATGCTTTGAGAAGGAGCTTTTGTTAAGGTGATTAGCTACTTTTTGTATATGTTTGACACAGCGGGTAAGGTACTGATCTGACTATTGTTGGAGGTAGGGAGTAGGTCATTGCCTTTGATTATAGGAATGAAAGGAGCACATTTTCTATGTTTCAGGATATCTCCCTGTGTTTAGAATAATAGTAAGTGTTAATAATGTATATAAATGGCCAACTGTTGTGGGATTGATGTCTTTTAGCATGAGTGTGTCGATCCCATAGACATCCTAAGCTCTTGAAGACAGAATGTTGAAGTGGAAAACTCTGGGCTAACAGGTAACAACTGACGCAACAAAGTGTTTTTCAAATTTCCGTCTGTCATGGTTCAGATTTGACTTTGTGGCTATTTTGAGAGTCTAAAGAAATCATATGTTTTTGTATATTGTCTTTCATCTAGGGGAGACTTGTTGTGTTTAATCTAGAATGAAAATTCATTGATTTTGGCTTGTAATTTATTTGTAAACCTATTTCCAAAAATCACTGTCAGGTAGTGACAGTGATTTTTTTATGGCTGTTTTGAAATCCTCTTGCTTGTTTTTTGGGATGCCGTTAAAATTCCACACCTGTTTGTTTGTAAAGTCATTTTCGTTGGATTGGATATTATGTGGACTCACTGGCATGCTGTTTGGGACTGTGGAGGATGTTCTTTTTGTCACGGCTTGTCTTTCAGATAATGATGGATCTGTCATCACAGGATTTGCCACCAATACTGATCAGATGCACCACCTTAGACTGCAGGTGCTCCTCAGGGGCTGCAGTATCCCTCAGCGAGCTCCAGAGGAACATGGTATTACGATGCATTGGGAGATTTTAGCAACAAATCCAGCTCTGACACATGCAACCATGGGTAAAGATCCCTAGTGACATGAACTATTTTCCAGGTATTGAGATCAGTTGAACGTCCCCACCTGAGTTCTCGTCCCTGGACTTTGTCTGGTCAGTAATGGGAAGTGCCTGGATGACTGATGGATCCTCAGGGAGGCTCGGTAAGAGTACATTGGACAGGTTAAGTAAAGGTGTAGTTACAGGTAGAAATGCCAAAGACACTTGTGCCATCTGTTGTCTTTGTTGGGAGACAACACTGGTGAATATTCCCAAACAGAATCAAACACTTGGTTATCATCACAGCATTACTCATTTGACATTTGTATGGTATTTTTGTGGGTTTCCCCCTTTGGTCGTGCCCATGTGGAATTGAGCAGATGAAAGCCAGAGGGTATTCACACCCGAAAAGGCTCTCGATCTTGTTTGTTTGTTTGTCTATATTGGTGAATCCCGTGAGCCTCACAGTCTTCATTGTTGTGGATTGGATTTGAATGGTTATTGTTAACAGACTGCTTAGGTGGACATAATTTTACTGGCTGTGTAAACTTCAAGATTTGTGTGCAAACTAATTGCACCGCCGTGCCTAACCAACCAGTTGCCCGATGTTTCCTCATCAGATGTATGGATTTTATATTAATGTTCCTGTCAATTTTATATTACTGTATATTACTGTGTTTATTTCAAATTACTGTAAATTAAATACATTGCAACAAAGCAAGAACTCGGAACTTGCAGTTAGCATGTTTTAAAATGATCCATTGCTGCAACTAAACATACAACTGTAATATTGGTTTCTTCTTTGAAATCATAATGGAGGTTAGGGTTACATGGATATGGAGCAGCCAGTATGTCGGAAAACACAGCCGACTAGAAATATTTCGACTAAAGCATAAATAAACTGTTAGCTTTAACTTCACTATTTTATCATGTATATGGAGCTCAATTCTCTATTTCCCTCCCTGTCTTAATTTTTTTAATTGTTGTGCTTTTTAGCTTGCAGAAACTGTACATAGCTATACATATCTAAATATGTAATTCTGACTGATCAAACCCTTCATAATTAAGAATCTTTAGACCAAATGTATTATATTTAGGTCATTCAAATACACATGATCAAT
>KV751359.1:2666675-2710043 GCA_001698575.1 Mola mola
TTACTGATAATACTGTA
Source organism: Mola mola (assembly GCA_001698575.1). NCBI lineage: Eukaryota > Metazoa > Chordata > Actinopteri > Tetraodontiformes > Molidae > Mola > Mola mola. Next base: position 2,666,693 of record KV751359.1, read on the forward strand.
TCAAACACTAATGTGCACTGTTGATCATTGGTGAACGAATATTCACACATAGCAGGAGAAAATTACTTAATGACATCACAACCTAAAATGCATAGTCCATGGATAAAAAGTGTGATTTTGAGTCTAGATGCACCGATTGACCAGCCAGGGATTGGAATCTGCTGATTTTTAACATGCTTGGCTCAGCCCAGAGCAGCCAGTCAGTCTCATCTAAGTCCGATTCCAAGCTGATCCATTTTACACATGCCTCTTAAGTCATATGTACAGCAGCGCAGCCAATAGCTGGGGTTCTTCGTTGTGATTAAAGACACAGAGCTCACAATTTGTAAGGCCAAAGTAAACCATGGGGGAACTCCATTAAAATGTTTGCAACAACAAACCTTGTCAGACACTTACACCACCATCACCAAGCTAAACATGCCCAGTTCAAAGAAGCTAACAAAGGCAAAGCAGCTAAAGCTAGCCAGAACTGTTTAATGTTGCTGAAATTTACAAAAATATAAGAGCTTGACACAATCACCTAATCCCCTAATCACCTCAGACTGGCTTTAGCCAAGAGAGGGGTAAATCTCTTCTCATGTCACATGCCATGCACCTGAGCCTACTACTACCAACTACAAGGTGACAGGGAAGAGACGCTTCTGTTTTGAAGAAAACATTGCCGTTAATGCTAAAGTAATAGGATTTTGCCTTTACATATGTTGGCAGCAAAGAAAAAGTGCCTTGTTGCATACTATTACTAACTGCACCTATTATTATTTGCAAAGGTATAGTACACTTGAGTTTTATGTTATGTTTGTAACCTATGGACTTTTATATTTTGAGACCAGTAAAAAGAGAAAAAGGTCATTGTCCTGTTATCTGGTGAATTTATAAACATACTTGAAAATTATGTAAATAACTGTGATCTGTCTTGTTAAATAAATCTGTTTTACGTGGTTGGTTGTGTTAAGTAAAATATGTACAACTAATTTTTAGTTATAATTGTTATTTGTACCTTTTTCCAGATGTAAAGTGCTTTATTTTGAGTTGTTTAAGTGAGAGCAGGTCCTATAACAGTGCAGTTGAGGGTAGTTATGAAGTTAAATTTTGCATTGAAGAACAGTTAATTTTTGTTTGTCTATGTTTTCAATTATAGTTCTTAGAAAAAAAATTGGAATCAACAGGTCACACTTACCAAAACATTGGAAATCAGAATTGCCAAGAAAATTTAGCATCTAATTCATTATATTTTTAATATGTGACATAGGGAATCTGATGTAAGTTTGCCATTTCTTTGGCAAAATTGACATTTTTAAGTCTAAAATTACAGTGAGAGGCTGCTGAGGCAGAACCTACACTTTCCTCTTATGTCATACGGCTCTTACTTTGAGAAAATAGATATTGCTGTTAAAGCTGAGTGTACATTAAGATACTTGATTTCTTTCTTCAGTCATTAGGCCCATTAATTTCTGCAGCATATAATGTATGAAAAATGCAATACTTTCAATGGACCTGATACTTGCTGCAAATGCCAAGATGCTGTACCTCAAATGAACATGTGCTCTGTCTTGGCTATAAGTTATTCTTAATGTGATTTCTCTACAACATATTAAGTACCTTTTTTTCAAACACAGAAGGACACAATTGATCATAATCATAGAATGTGTCAGGGCAACATTGAAAGAGGCTCCATCATCACCCTCATATGGTTTTTTAACATGTTTACCAAAAGTACTGTATTATTATAAAAACTGAATAAAATAGCATGTCAAATCAAATCAAATTTTATTTGTATAGCCCAAAATCAAAATTTACATATTATCTCACTGGGCTTTGACAAACTGTACAGATGTGACATCCTCTGCCCTTAGACCCTCAAACCGGGTGAGGAAAAACTTAAAAAAAAACCCTAAACAGGGAAAATGAGAAACCACAGGAAGAGGGATCCTTCTTCCTAGGAAGGACAGACATGCAATAGATGTCACTTGTACAGAAAACAACAACATGGTGATAACAGTTCACTTAGAATATATAAAATATCCATGAGTCCCAGAGTCTGTGGAATCTATAAATCCAGATGTATGGGAAGTCTAGTGATCCAGACGCAGGTGTATTTTGTTGGTCCAGGAGTCATTATATTCCATGTAGCAAGATCTGAGTGTTGCTGATGTAGTCACTGAATCCAAGAGTATGTGGAATCTATAAATCCAGGGATATGTGACGTGTAGTGATCCAGAAACAGATGTAGTCTATTGCTCCAGAAGCCATTGTAATCTGTGGCTCCTCATTTGCACATGGAAATCCAGCCTAAGATCCAAGTCACAAGATCTCCCCCCACGACCTAGAAAGACCTGCAGGATGATTAAGCACAAAGACTCCGAGGAAAAAGTAAATTTCATGTAAGGATATGTACATTTAGAGGAGCAGAGATGGAGTCTGGGTCAGAGGGGGCAGAGAAGCTCTGCCTCCCATTCAACTTTTGGAGATTCCTGGGATCACCAATAACCCTGCATCCTGGGAGCGTAAGGTTCTGGATGCGTGATAGGGTACTATGAGCTCTTTAAGATAAGATGGTGTCTAACCATGAATACCTTTGTAGGTGAGGACAAGGATTTTAAGTCTATTCTGAATTTAACTGGGAGCCAGTGCAGAGAAGCCAGTATGGGGGAAATATGGTCTCTAGTCAGTACACACGCTGCTGCATTTTGGATTAACTGAAGTGTTTTTAGAATCTTATTAGGGCTACCAGAAAATAAAGAATTACAGTAATCCAACCTGGAAGTAACAAATACGTGAACTAGTTTTTCTGCATCTTGGGTCAGAGGGGGCATAGAGCTCAATGCATCATGGAGTGTCTAAGGCTATAGCAGCATAACTAAGGGCTAGATAGACCAGCCCTAACTATAAGCTTTATAAAAAAGGAAGGTTTCAAGCCTACTCTTAAAATTAGAGAGTGTGTCTGCCTCCCTTACCAAGACTAGAAGATAGTTCCAAAGGAAAGGAGTTTGATAGCTGGCGTAGCCGAATGTCATTACCGCCGACATGGATTATAATCTTACTGTATTGACGTTTACTTTTTGCCAGCAGCTTTAAATTTGATTCCACGTGGCCTTCTCTGGCCACATTCTGGCTCTGGCTACATTTGACTATGGCCACTGGTGTGGAAAATTTCACGTTTTGCAAATTAGAGCTGCCAATTACTAGAGTTGGTTTCTACGCCAGGTTGTGATCAGTTGACAGCTCTGTTCCTATCTTTACCCGAGTGTCCAGGACATACGGTCGCAGGTCAGATGATAAGACTACAAAGTCTATAATTGACTGTCGACCTAGAGTGTCCTGGTGCCAAGTGCACTTATGGACACTCTTATGGCTGAACATGGTGTTACTTTTGGACAAACTGTGACTAGCACAGAAATCCAATAACTGAACACCACTCGGGTTCAGATCGGGCAGTCCGTTCCTCCCAATCACACCCCTCCAGGTCTCGCTGTCATTGCCCACATGAGCGTTGAAGTCTCCTAGTAGGACGATGGAGTCCTCTGTAGGGGCACTCTCCAGCACCTTTTCCAGTGAGTCCAAAAAGGGTGGTTACTCTGAGCTGCTATTTGGCGCATAGGCACAAACCACAGTCAGGACCCATTCCCCAACCCGAAGGCGCAGGGAAGCAACCCTTTCGTCCACCAGGTTAAACTCCAACACACTGGCTGAGAACCAGGGAGCTATTAATAAGCCCACACCTGCTCTCCGCCTCTCACCTGGGACAACTCCAGAATAGAAATAAGTCCAAGCCCTCACAAGAAGACTGGTTCCAGAACCCGAACTGTGCATTGAAGTTAGGCCGACTATATCTAGCCAGTATCTCTCAACCTCTCGCACAAGCTCAGGTTCCTTCCCCACCAGAGAGGTAAGATTCCATGTTCCAATAGCCAACTTCAGCAACCGGGGATCGGACTGCCAAGGCCCCTGCCTTTGACTGCCACCCGATCCACATAGCACCGAACCTCTATGGCTCCTCCTGTGGATGGTGAGCCCACATGAGGACGGACCCATGTCTCCTTTTCGGGCTGAGCCCGACCGGACCCCATGGACAAAGGTCCGGCCACCAGGCACTCGCCTACGGACCCCTTCCCCAGGCCTGGCTCCAGAGCGGGGTCCCGGTATCCCTCCAGCCAGGGTACACAAGTCCTTGTTATTCACCATCATAGAAGTCTTTTGAACCGCGCTTTGTCTGGCTCCTCACCTAAAACCAATTTGCCTTGGGTGACCCTACCAGGGGCAAACAGCCCTCGACAACATAGCTCCTAGGATCATTAGGGCACCCAAACCCCTCCACCACGGTAAGGTGGCGGTTCCTGGAGGGGAATTTGATCCATTAACTTTCGAAATATCTCTAATTGTGGCTACATCATAGGGAGTCTGTTTACTTTGCACAGCCCTTTGTGTGTTTATGGTCAAGCACTGTTGAGAACTCTCTTCTAGCTCTACTTGTTGGTAGGCTTGTGATAAATTAAGCTTGGTGAATTTCTCACCTCCTGCCAGTTTTGTGAACAAGTCCTGTGGTTTTGGTTCAGGGTACTGATCTACTTCAAGTCAGTGGTTGATGGACACTATAGCCTCCATAAATCCTGTCTGATCAACTTTAGGGATGTTGACAGTTGGTGCAGTCCATTCACTGTAACTAACAGGTGTAATTACCCCATCAGCCTCCATTTTGTTTAGCTGTGCTTCAACTGCCACTCTAATTGCATAATGAACAGAGCAAGGTTTACTTGGGAATAGCCTGGAGTCTGGCTTCAATTCCTTTCACCTTCCCTAGACTGGGCTTAAACACTTTTTATCTATTGCATAGCTCCTCAAAACTCTAAGGTGCTACTCTGTGTTGGGCCCCACAACTGAGTGATCCTCCCAACCCCAAACTTTTTATAACTTGGTGCTAAATAGGCTACCTCACTGACTGAACCAAGAACTGCTATTTTTCACAAGACATCTGGGAAGGGCACAGGCAAACAAAAAGAGACTCTTTGCGTCCTATATTTCTTTCTTTCGCCATGCTCAAATTTAGCCAGCAGAAGCAACCAGGCCTGCAGGCCAACATAAGGGAGGTACTGTACAGTTCAGCACAACTACTAACTCTGCAAGGAGCAAAGGAGAGAAGGGTTTCTTCCAGCACCAGGATTAAACAACATTCTCCACTAGAATTCCTCGCAAGATCCTTAATTTGGATTCTCCATCAAACAAGGATCACTTCACCATGAGAACATTTCTCCCCTTTTAAGAACTGGTAAAGTTGACCTGGGCACACCAACTAAGCACAGCAAGGTAAAATGCATAATTGATGAAAGTATTTTGTCTTAAATTGTTGAACAACATTGTGACTGTAGTCAGATTATTAATAAATGGATTAGCTAGAATTCTAAATTAAGGTTAGTTAGCTGACACAGACTCAGGGTCTTGCATGCAACTAACCATCTTCTTTCTAACCTGGCACCACCTCGTCATACATGCATAACACTGTCTTAACACATGCAAGGTCTCAACAAGCAAATGGTCTGATCCCCCATTAACGAAGGAACATTTGGTCTGACACTCATACAGTTTGGGCACATTTTGCCTTTGTTTAACATCCATCTGCCTTAGCAGCCATTTTGATTATGTCTTATACACACACACACACACACACACTTGTATATAAATGTATATGATTGTTTACATCCTAGATTAGGCATCATCTGTTTCTTTCTTAATCATTCTTGAATAAATACTATTGGATAAACATGCTGTGTGTTTAATATTGCACAAGAGTGAATTGTGCCAACATCTACACTGTTAAGAACTCCAACTAGCTGTTGATGAGGGAATGTTGGTTGTAAATATTAAGTTAATTATTAAGCATAATTCCAACTTCCCAGTTTAGTATATTTCATGAGACTGATTAATTAAATTGGCTTTCTTTTCCCTTCTTTAAGGGTGGTGCCCAGAGGTAATCTAATGTAAATGTAGATCCACATTTACAATAATCATTAGTTATCTACGATAATTACTGTTTAATTATGGTAGGCAAATTCAACCACTTAGTTGTCACCTTCTATTGTTATTGTATTATTATTATTCTATAAATGGTGGTCTGTGTGAACAGCTTCATTGTCAACATACTTGAGCCCCAACATCTGTTTATAAAGGGCCAATCCAGTTTTAACTTTTTGATCCAGTCTCATCCCAGAAGACACCCTTATTTTGTTGGTGGTCAAAGGTTTAGTCTTTGATGTCCAGGCTTTCTGATGCTCTGGCTTAACAGGAGGGACAGCTGACTCCATCTGCGATGAGGCAACATCCTCAGGCTGACAATCAGGAAGGCTGGTCTCTTCCACGGGTGTTTCATGGACTTTACCCCAGTCGTGGTAACCTGTCTTGCCTGTAGCATCCAGGTGGTTGGTCTATCTGGTCTGCTTAACCTTTCTTGTTTATCCTTCTGGTTGAGATCTGCAAGCCTTGATGATGTGTCCTTTCATGTTACAGTCCAGAATTCCACCACCTTAAAGCGGTATTCGTCTGGCATGTGTCCCTTGCCAGTGAATCTGTAGCACGACTTCCAATTCTCATCCTTCTTTGGTGCAACCATCTTAGGAAATGGCATTAGCCTTGAATCACTACTGTAACCAATGCTGTTCGTTTTGTTTGGCCATTTCATGTGCAAGCTCCATATCCAAAGCTCCTGCCAGTCTTTTGTGTGGGCAGCATTTAGCATGTGGTCGCAGAGCTCTGCACTTCGAAATCCATATACATCTAAAAATGTCCCAAACTTGCAAGTACTTGCTAGCTCCTTCATACACCCATATATTCACTTATGGACTCATCTTCTTGCTTGTTTCTCATATTAAACTTGTATCTTTCTGCAATTAATCACACAAATTGTGTGCGCATTAATTCAATTAGCTCTGAAAACTTTTTCTCTGATACCCTTAACGGCGCACACAAGTCCATAAGCAAGGTGCGGTTCTTTTCCCCCACAACAGTCAGGAATAAAGCTTTTGACTTTTTGTCACCATAAGCCAGCCTCTTTTCTACGGAGAACTGTTGTAGTCTTTCCTTATAGGCACCAATCCTTCTTCATTTTCATCAAAGGGAAGGTCCTTACTTTTCCCAAATGCTGCTGTCATTTTCATTTGCCTTTTCACCGTTAGATAATCCCATCCTCAACACATCTGCACTTCAGCAGTTCTTAGTCAATACTTACAACTCTATGGTGCATAGGCGCCCTCTATATTAATTAAGGGGTTGCAACAGAACACTCCTCAAACTGCGGTGGCATCTCTATGCACCAGCATATCCTTCTCAAAGTTACATTATTATGATTTTTTTTTCAATATCACATTCTGAAGGAGGCATGCCCCTGATAATCTAGAGGGTGAAAAGGAAGACAGGACCGTTCCCTGTGGAGGTTCTGTGCTACTTACAACTCTGTCAGACACACATTTCTGCAAGCTTCTATACTGTAGTCTGTCCGGCAAAGTTTACAATCCAGGATATCATTTGGGCATCCACCTGCAGTCAGCATCTCCGTCAGCAGAGCCAGCCTGATGGTACACTCCCAATTTGGGCTGCTAAGCAAACTGGAGGGGGTCAAGTTGTAACCTGACCATGGGACGGAGCTCACCCAGGACCTTCATGATGTGGGAGGTCAATGTCACCAGCCTATAGTCATTAGGGCCCCGGGTTTGTGGTGGCTTTGGTATAGGGTGGAGGCAGGACGTCTTCCACAGGACTCTTTGGAAATTCAGAAGACATAAGCCCTGTTTCCACCAGGCAGTGCAGTTCAGCACGGTACGCATTTTTTGTGTGTTGCCATTGTCAAAAGCTGTGAATGGTACCCTTAAGTAGCGAATCATACCCTGACAGTTTTGTAACCCTTCACTTAGGGTACCAACCAGAGCTAAAGTGCACCATAAAAAGGGGGCAAGACCCATTGCAGTCCACTAATTGGTCAACAGAATCCTCACTTCCCCACGAAGGTTAGGCCATCTTGAAAGGGTCATGCATACCAGAGTTCTCTGCCAATTCTTCAGACAGCGAGGCAAGTCCTTCAAGGCCTTGGTGATACTACCATCTGGGGAGGTGTTATTAGGGATAAAGGTAGAACAGAAAGTTCCAAACATTCTACATACATCACCTCTTTCTGCTAGAAGCATATCTAGAGCCATTCTATTCTGCCAGGCCATAAGTGAAGTTGGACCCAACTGTTCTGCAATGCCCTTGACGGCATCTCTTGTATAATTAACAAATCGCTGTCGGCTGTAATAAATGTAGTTAATCCAATCATCATTCTTATTTATTGCTGCCCACCAGAAAAGAAAGGATTCAAACCCTGATGCCACCTGGTTTCTAGCTTTGAACTCATCAGGGACACCTCGCGGCACTCCAATACTGTCAATATATCCTCAGTTATCAAAGGACCACCTGGGATTGTGGATCGCTTGGCACGTTTCAACTGTGTGGACTTCAACTTTTCACCAAGCAGATGAAACTCACCTGTGGGGAACATGTGGAATGGCATGAGTAGTTGTGTAAGTGCACAGCTACCCTGCCATTGCACTGGGAGATTTGGCATGAGTTTCATTTCCCCAACAACCACCAGAGATCCCTTCTCATGGTCATGTGGTTCACAAACCAGGAAGCCAAATAGCCATAAGTCACGCTGATCGTGGTTTGACAGTAATCAGATGGGAGTGCGAGTACATTTCTGTCCCACTCCATGTCTCGAGATACAGGTATGATTACCCTTATAAGCCGTCACCGAAGGTGGGACTTTTGTTTTCTTAACTGGGGAACAACAAGGAGAGTGTTTTACAAGTTTCATTTTCTGGAACAAATGATCCATTGAACAGCTGTAAGAAACATTGAGGACCTTTAGGGTCAGTTTCATCTGAAAGTTTAAACAGTGCTGTTCCTAGCTGTGGCCTGGGTTTAGCTCATGCAACATAATTAGATTGTCAATTCTGTTTAGCTGTATACATCATCCATGCTATCCATTCATTCTTTTCAGTGGCTCCTGTTTCAAAGGCTAATTTGTCATCGTATGTTAGATTTTCTAAATATTTTATTATCTGGTTAGGTCCTGTCAATGGAGTTGATGGAGTGGGGGTCTTAGTACTGCTGATCCTGATGTAGTTCGAGGACCTAGTTTTAACCTCAATGAAGAAGTGTCCTATAGGATCGATACCTGAGATGTACACCGATACAGTAAAAAGTCTCTGATCTGACTGTCCAGGGTCCTGTAGTTTTCAATAAGTTATTACAGTCTGTACGAGTGGTACAAGGTGAACTACATCTCTTGATTACTGTTAATCTATTCTTTAAGTTCCTTAGGTCATCACTTCCCTGCATGTGGTAACCATAGTCTGTTCCTGTGGTCCACAAGGCCTGGGGCCACAGTTCACTGAGTCGTCCTGATTGTGTGTTTTGGTATACCATGCATATGTATTTGTCTGCCCAAGTGAGCTTTGACGCTCACTGTTTGTTACAACAGTTTCCACTCACTAAACTGCAAAAGTCTACTCCTACTGTTGCTGTTTCACCTTTGTAGAAAGTTAGATTGGTAGCTGTGAAGATATTCCAATTTCCTGGGTCAGAGGCTTGGTTTTTGAGCTGTATGGCCTCTTGGTCGTGATATATCCAGTTCCTATGCAATTCTGAATTCGTGTGGATCATAGGTCTTAATTTGATAAGATTTGTCGTGTTTTCGCTGATTGCTTCTCTCCTAGTCGGACATTCGTATCATAAAATTGGGAGAACGATGATAAACTCTAATGTGAGTAAAATACAGGTTGTTCCCCGTATCCCACAAAGGCCTGGGTGTCTAAAAGGGTGCCTTGGTATATTTCTTTCTATTGTTATTAAGACAAGTTTTTTACACAATAGGTAGGTTAATAATAAGATTATGCTTATTATTGTTCCTGCCGTGATAAGTATTGAATACCTACGTTCGGCCTCACTACAGGCTATTAATGATCTTCCTCCTGGGGTTTCACAAATTGGGATTTGGTCTTTTTCACCTGTCATTAATGAGTATCCCTTTCCCTATTTTAGTTCTCACCCTAGGTTCCTTTCTTGGCCGTTGCTTTCTTAACTGAGGTTGAGACGAACTTCCCCTATTGGAAGAGCTCCCCTTTGTATTCAGACTTTTGCCTCAAGGAACAGTGATGAGCAACTAATCTTTGCCTTCAGTATGTTTTAGTAACTTACAGTGTGAAAGATGAATCCAGGATGTCCTTTCTGCTATTTTTCCAGCGATTGGTGTGGTGAGCAATACCTGATATGGACCCTCCCACCTTGGACTTGACCAGTTTTTTCTTTTGATGACTTTGATCAAGATCCAATCTCCATGTGGATGTTGGTGGTTTCACCTGAAAGAGACCTAGCAGAAGAAAATTCTTGCCTTGTTAGGAATTTCCTCACGTAGTCTGCTGGAGTTTGGTCAGCCTTTTCATCTATTTTCTTGAAAGGCTTTGTGGCATGATATAGGGTCTACCATACATGAGTTTGAACGGTGTTAGTCCTGTTGCTGTTGGCGTTATTCTGATGTTAAAAACCACTAAAGGCAAACAATATACCCAGTTTTTTTTTCCTGTTTCTTCCATTATTTCCTTTAATTTACGCTTTGAAAATCAGTTATGTCTTTCCACCAGCCCTGCAGATTTAGGATGGTAGGCACAATGATTTTTAAATTGATTTTTAGGTTCTGAGCTATCAGTGATATTATATTATTGACAAAATGACTCCCATTGTCGCTATAAATCTTTTCGGGAATCCCAGACCAAGGAATTATGTCCTTTACTAGTGGTTTTGCTACTGTCAATGCATCTGGGGTTGCTGTTGGAAACACCTCTATCCATTTAGTGAACATATCTATGATTACAAGACAATATTTCTTTTCTTTGCACTTATTTAGCTCTATGAAATCCATACATATCTGTTGAAATGGGTATTGGGGTTTTGGAAAGTGTCCTCTTTTAGGTCTTATGTTACCTTGGGGGTTATGTTCTGCACAGATTTTTTTGAGTAGTTAGTAAAACCATATGTCGTGAACAGCTTTTGTATGATTGCTACCATTTCTCCTGTGGAGGCATGGCTCAATCCATGACTCAATATTGCAGCATATCTAAAAAGGTTAGTTGGTAAGATTGGCTTTCCTTCTGGTCATTTGTATAACTCCTCTTCTTGTTTAGCTCCCTTCTTTTCCCATTTTCGTTTTTCCAAATCGAATTTTTGTATATCTTTTAGAACTTTGTGATCAATATAGCCTAGTATTGTAGTGACAGTATTTCTTTTGTTGCTACATCTTTGGCTGCAATGTCAGCTTTTGCATTTCCTTGTGATATTGGGTCATTCTTTCCTATATGTGCCACGCATTTGCAGATAGCAACCTTTTTGGAAGTTGAATTGCTTCAAGTAGGTTAAGTATTAGGTCTTTGTGATTAATCTCTTTTCCTGTTGAAGTCACCATACCTCTATTTTTCCACTGTTGGGCAAAAACATTTATAGTTAAAAAGGCATATTGACTATCTGTAGAAATGTTAGCTATCATTATAGTACTATTTGACAGTAGCTACTTTTATCTGTTTCAGGGTCAGTGATGAGTATGGGCACAGACACTTTCTCTTTGTGTACTTTACCATTTGCTGATTTGACAAAAATGTGATTTCCTGACAATTTTTCTTGGGGTATATCATTGAGGTGAGTTACAGTCCTAGAAGCTCCAGAATTGCATAGAAATGTAACTTAATTTTTCCCAATCGTGAGTGTCATTTCAGGTTTATGTTCGTTTTGTAACAGAATTTCTACTTTAAGTTTAACACATCCTCTTCTTCTGGCTTTTCTGTCACTTTCCCTATTCCTTCGCTCACTTCCCTTTTCTTTTCTAGTCATGCTTCTCCTGCTTCCGGTGGGTGGGGTTTATCCTTCCTCTGTCTGCAGTCTCTGGCCCAGTGTCCTAGTTTCCCACAGACATAACACCCCTCCCTGCTGTTTGCACCTCCTCTTCCCCCTCTGCCTCTGCTTCTACCTCTACCTCTGCTCCTTCCTCTGTAATCTCTTTCTAGTGCAAACACTGCTGCTTCTTCTTCACTAAGGACAAAAGTCTGTCCCTGCTTGCCCTTCTTTTTGTTTTTAAAATGTTGAACTGCATGCCCGTGTAGGAGCCAACCTGGAGGTACGATGATCAGTCATATGTTTTGTCACACAACTGCTAATTTGGGCCAAACATCCTTTTAAAAAGGCCTTTTTTTAAATGCTGTTCAGAAGGAGAATCTTGATCTGGATTAGCTGGAGGGTTCACTCTGCTGTGTTTATCAAAAACTTCTTTGAGTCTATGGTGATAGTGATCTATATCTTCATCTTGCTTCTGGATACAGCGATTTATCTCAGTCTAGTTTGCTACTAGCTTTATGTCATTTTTACCCTCTAGAGTGAGGGTTTTCTTTTGATTTGCCTTGCTTTCTTTTATTAGCTTCTGCTAGCCACTCCCTAGTCTGAAGCAGCCCGTATTTTTCACCTAGTGTTTTGTTTTTTTTCTAAGCCTTCTTTATGTCTTGTTAAGTTTTGAGCATGCTTATGGTCCTAATTTATTATTAAATCCAAACTAATCCTGCCACATTTCTAAGTATTTGACTTTTTTTTTTTTTTGCATAAACTTTGCGTCTCCACTACGCTCTGTTTTTGTTTTATGACAACAGTTTCCTATTTTCTATCCCCTTTTCAGCAACCAACAAGTTTGAATGACACATTCCTTCTGAGCAACTGGTCCAATCAGTAAAGATATTTCTTCTGTTGTCACCATTAGGTTTCTGCAGCCTCTTGTTCTCACCGTTAGGTCGCCAACTGTTTGTTATCTCTTACTAAGACACTGCTGAATATCTATTCCCACCCTTTTACACAAACACACACTCAACACATTCATACTCTATCGTGATCCTAGTTCCCAGAACTATTATTGTTTTTAACGTGCACACTGAGTTGTTTATTCCTGTAGTCTTCTCACACAGATTATGGCCTATTTTGGTTTAACTTCACTGGTTTATACAGGTCTTAGTTAACCATTCTTTGGTTTAACTTCACTTGTTCATACAGGTCTTAGTTAATCATTCTTTCTCATGAGTTCCCAGAACTCTTCTTACCTTGAGTCCGATGATCTGTGTCTTTGGTTTCTACGATCCCGTCACCTTTCCCCCTTCCAGTGGTGACTGGCCTCTGAGAAACATCAATTCGGATGGAGGTCTTTGTCTAGGAGTCCCAGACTCCCCCATGCACGGTTTCAGTCCCGATCCTGGATGGTGGAAAGGCTGTTGGGATCCGGCTCGAAGGATAAAGTTGTTGGGAGAAAATGTTCAAATGAAGCACAAAGTCATCCGGAGTCAAGGCAAGAGGTTTAATGAACTTGCAGCATGGGTTTATGTAGAGAGAATGGTTGCTAAGGGTGGTCCCTATACATGATAAAGGAAAATAAGTCAGATAACCATTGTCTGTAAGGTCTCACATTCCGTCAGCTGAGCTGTCCTTGATGCCTGGACAGTACAATGTTTGCAAGCTATATTCTAGTACGCTGAGCTCTTTTCTGTTAAGCATAAGATAAGTGCAAATTTTTCTGACAGAAGTGTAAAGTGTAGTGGGGGGAATACTGAATGAAAAATTGAGTGACGGCCTGAGAAGGGGGGTGGGGGGGTGGAGGGGGTGCTGGTTGGAGAATGAATGAATAAACTCAGTCTCAGGAACACAGTTTTCATAACTAACAGAATTAACAAATTTATTCTTGTGTGCAAACAATATATGATTTCAACTTTTATGACAGATGTTATACAGCAGAGAATTTGGCTAATTTATTGAGAGATTTTCATCAATGTGTTTTTACATATATATTTATTTACTAATATTTCAGTGTGTATTGTATGCTTATTATTTATTATTGGATTTTACTATTTGACTTTTGTATTGCTTGTTTGCATGATTTTTGCTTTGAGGAATTGAGCCTAACATCCACAATAAAAATGACCTGCAGGTGGATTAATTGATTGAGGAATGACAGGGAGATCACCCAGTCACATTCAAAAGTGGGACACCAGAGGCCTAGTCACTCGCGAGGACACGGAGCAACACTTGGAAGTCTGACAGCTCAAATGTGTCTGAGGACGCCATAAAAGAGAGAGAGCCAGGCAGATAAGTTAGACCGACTGCACAATTGCTATCGCCAACAGGACATCAGCCTTGTTGGCTGTTGGCTGACAGATTGAAAGGCCACATTCGACTGTTGCTGGGCCAGAGCTAGAGCCTCTTTCAGTTGAGTGAGTACTCAATTCAAGTGTCTTCCAACAGTGTTTGATGCCGGCTGAATCTGAAGTTCCTGGGTGGAAGAGATCAAAAGTTCAGTGAACACAGTAGTTGTGTTAGCTCCCATTGTAGCCTGTGCCCACATACTGGTCAGCATTTCTGTCTTGTTAACAGTTGCCATGACCAGATGCAGAAGTGCTGCGGAAGGAAGAAGCCGTGTACTGGAGAAGAGAGTCTGCTCACCAGCCAGGAATTGCAGCTGTAGCGAAACTGCCGTGGACAAGTATTTGACGATTTCAGATTCAGTTGCATATTTTTTGCCTTTTATCTCTTTTACTCAGTTCGAATCACAGCTGTGATGATTTTTTTATTGTCAAATGATGTCTGCAATCTACAATGCTGTCTTGGGAGCCCTCCCCAGGTGATTTAACCCTCAACCCTCATACACACCTGGAGCCATGTGATCCCAAGTTGTCACATGAAACCAGCGGCGAGGGGCAAACACTCTCGGTGGATTCACACCTGGACTGACATCTTCAATTACGTCCTCATTTTGGTGATTGCCTCCACCCACTCTGGGTTAAATACCTGGGTTTCCCGCACTGACCCTCAGAACTGAAGAACCCTTTCAGATGAGAGGCAAAACGTCTTCAAACAAGATAAGAAGTCCAGTTGCTTCCGATTAAACACTCCAAGACTAAGATGACCTGGATGACTGAGAACCTTCATGGACATATTACCTGTTGAATGACCTGGCCCAGCATGTCAAAGCAAATCGAGGAGGTTGTCTTGAAGTGTGCCACCTGAAACACCTTTAAGAAGAGCAATGTGAAAGAACCACTACTGAGTCATGACATTCCAGATAGAGCATGGCCAAAACTGGGTGTTGATCCGTTCTGTTTTGACCAAAACTAATACCTGTTGTGTAGACTACTACACCCTGAATTCACTAAACTGGCCCAGACAGCAAGCAAGCATGTAATAATAGCCTTTAAATCCATGTTTGCAAGACATGGGATTCCTGATGACATAGTGTCAGATAATCGGCCACAGTTTGAGTGAGGAGTTTGAGAGGTTTGCACAAGAATAGGAGTTCAAACACACAACATCTAGCCCAGTATTCCAACAATCCAATGGACAGAGTGAACACATGATACAGACTGTAAAGAACCTACTGAAAAACGAACGAGAGAGTAAGGGAGACTCTTACATTGCTCTTTTCAAGTACAGAAATGCATAAATTGATGGAATAATGCTCTCTCCTGCTCAACTTCTACTGGTTAGACAGCTGAAAACAAAACTTCCCACAACTGCTAAGCAGTTGACTGCTGAGCCAAAACAGGATGGGGCAGAACAAGGTTCATAGAGTTGATAGCATCTACTATTGAACCAGCAAACACCACCTTGGTGATGCCAGGGCCTACTCCATCTCCTGCAGAAGGAACTGTAACACCTGAAGTGACTATAGAAACTCCAATAAAGACAACACGCTATGGTAGATGGACCCCCAGAACAGTACTCCATATAAATACAGACTCTGAAGAAATGTGGAGTTAGTACTGAGGCACATAGGTAATGTGTTGATTATTGACTTTACTTGAGTGAAAAGTGATATTGCATAAATGTTTGTTAAATGAGAAACTTGTTTTAATTATTTCAGTTAAAAATCAGCATATTTGAAGGAGATGCTGTACAATGCTTGGATTATACTTCTTAAGATTTAAGTAAACTGTAAATGCATAAGTTACTCAATATGATGTTCTGCTTGAAAAGGGGAGATGTGATGTGTAGTAGGACATTCAACATGTAGGGGCGCTGTTAAAGTTACTTACCTGTTGACAGGGAGACAGAAAAGGCTGTCTTAGAGAACTGACTCTGTCCCCAGGAGATCATAGAAAAGACCGCCCTTACTCTTACAAAGATTGGGGTGGAAGGCAATCTTAAACCACAGTACACACTGATGGTGACAGGGAAAGCTGTAACATTTTTGTTGAATTCAGACGCTACTTATTAAGTGATTAAAACAGCAGAGTTTTGTGTTCTTCCTAAATTAAGTGGTAAGGCTGTGTGGTCAATTGGTTTTTCAGCACAAACTGTCAAAGAAAAATGTAAAGTTCTGTTGAAATGTGAGGATTCACAGTGCTCTTCAATTAAGCATGCTTTCTTGCTATCAAGCTTGTTTCCTACAAATGTAATTGGCAGAGATCTCATATGTAAGTTTGGTATATCATTGTTATCTACATCAGAAGGCTTGCAGATTTTTAACACGTCTGATTTGGACTCACATGCATGTGTCAAAATTGATCTTGATGATGCATAACACCAGAAATTACAGAGCTCTAACGTGTTGGTGCAAGCTCAAAGTCTGGGAACAAAGACACATTAATTTCATGGTGCTGGATGCATTTAATTGTACAGCTCATGTTTATGTGGGTCCAGACATGCTCTGTGAGCAGAATTGGTATTCCATACTGCATGAACCTCTGACCATCAAAACCCTTTTTTTTGGCCTGAAAATACATGTGCAGCCCTGCTCTGCCTGACTATCACACAGATGCCTTTGGTTGAGATGTGAGACATATCACTCACAAAGGCTATTGATGCTGAATGGAAAGATTTGGGAACTTTAGTGAGACAGTGCCGCTGGGAAATGGAGTGGTCACCAAAAATGACACCTTGTGTTTATTTTACTCCAAACATTTACTGTTTAAATAAGGGGTTTCCAGCTGACAACTCAAACTTACAGAACAGTTCAGCTAGTCTCTTTGCCATCATCTACGAGTCGTAATTTTCCGTCTGAAACAGGCGCAGCTGTTATTTCAGTCTTACAGGAAGTCCCGAAGACACTATGGGCTTAACATAAATATGATGTTGGTTTGATCAGAAATGCAAAAACCTGTTATCACAACTAAATCAGACTCTAGTCCCTGCAAACAACAATATCCA
The DNA here is from genome assembly GCA_001698575.1 of Mola mola. Taxonomy (NCBI): domain Eukaryota; kingdom Metazoa; phylum Chordata; class Actinopteri; order Tetraodontiformes; family Molidae; genus Mola; species Mola mola. The sequence goes on from KV751359.1 coordinate 2,683,937, forward strand.
CTGAAAAAAGAAGCAGTTGATGGAATAAGATCAGTTTTTAATTCACTCATACAAGCAGGAATTATTTTTCCATGGATTCCAAAGATTCTCCTCCTCGTACTATTTTTCCTGGAAAGGAAATAAGAGATAAGAGTCAACCCACTGAATGGCATTTTGTTCAAGACCTACAAGCCCTGAATGCTGTTGTTCATGCAAGTGATTCAAATGTTCTAAATCCATATACAACTCTGTCTTAGGTTCCAACTGATGCGAAATGGTTTGCACTAAGTTGTCTAATGTGTTTTTCAAAATTACCAACAATCTATAATGACGCGCTTAAGAAGTTTGGAACCCCTGGTGTTGACAAAAGGTACAGCACTGTTGCAGTATGTTGATCTGTAGTCCCCCGTTTGCAATATGAAAAGCCTAGTGAATTACACAAAAACACATACTATTTCAGAGAAAACACATTTCACTTGCCTCCTAAAGGTGCCAACGGTGGACCAGCGATGGACCGCCGACATTTTCTACCCACTAAGTTGTATTGCTGATGAAAATTTAGTAAACATTGCCACACCCAAACACACCTATGCTTTGATGAACGCTTTGTTTTCTGTCCTCATGACTCTTATTTTTGTTGTAGGTCTATTGGCCATGTGTGGTTGCTGTATTACTCCTTGGGCTTGAGGTCTTATATGTGTTAAAGGGTCCTCTGTATCCAAGCAAATGCTTAATTCCAAAGAACACGATCCTCTCTTACCAGTGTCTGCTTCTTCCCCACATCATGACTTGTACACTGTTTGTTTAAATGATGATGGCTACTGCTCTGATTCTGGTACTGAGGTGTAGTAGTAGTCTTTTGTTCATTATTTTCCTTACTCCCTAGCTGTTTTAATGTACAGGAGTTTTTCCCTTACCAAATGATGTATCTACAGTATACATCATATTGTAACGTAACCACTGGGATTACTGTGAAGATGACTTCTTATCCCTATTGCCAAAGGTATATATAGTAATGATGGATAGATGGCGATGGTGCAAACAATCTATAATTACCCATTACTAATTAAGCTCATTGGTTACTTTTTAAACTCTCCTCTCTCTTGCTCAGTGTGTCACATGTTTAGTTATTCCTCTGCCTCATTTAGTGATAATGGTACCTGTACTAAGTGTAGTTTATTTGCTGCGTTGGAGGCGAGGCTTAGTGATTTGGAGGCTACGATCCGCACCTTGCAAACCAAACCAGTAGATTCGCTAGCTAGCCAGCCCCCATTAGCCGGTGCGGGTCGACTGAGAGCAGCTCCCGAGCAGTCGGGAAACCAGGGAAGTTGGGTGACGGTTCGAAGGAAGCATAGTCCTAAGCAGAAGCCCACGGTTCACCACCCACCCGTTCACGTTTCCAACAGATTTTCCCCACTCAGTGACGCACCCACTGAGAAACCAACTCTAGTAAGTGGCAGCTCTATTTTGCGAAACGTGACATTTTCCACACCAGCGGCCATAGTCAAATGTATTCCTGGGGCCAGAGCGGGCGACGTGGAATCAAATTTAAAGCTGCTGGCAAAAAGTAAACGTAAATACAGTAAGATTGTAATTCATGTCGGCGGTAATGACGTTCGGCTACGCCAGTCGGAAGTCACTAAAGTTAATGTTGAGTCGGTGTGTGCTTTTGCCAAAACACTGTCGGACTCCGTAGTTTTCTCTGGTCCCCTGCCTAACCTGACCAGTGACGATATGTTTAGCCGCATGTCGTCATTCAACCGCTGGCTGTCGAGGTGGTGTCCAGCAAACGACGTGGGTTTCATTGATAATTGGCAAACTTTCTGGGGAAGACCTGGTCTAATGAGGAGAGACGGCATCCATCCTACTTGGGATGGAGCTGCTCTCATTTCTAGAAATATGGCCAGATTTATTAGTCAGCCAAATTGACAATTCAGAGTTGAGGCCAGGAAGCAGAGTTGCAGTCTTACACGCTTCTCTGCGCTTCCTTTAGAGTCATCCACCTACAACCCCATAGAGACTGTGTCTGTCCCCCGTCCACATAAATTCACTAAATTCACTAAATCAAATAAGAGTTCACATAGGAACTTAATAAAAATCAACACCACTAATGAGGCAGTGTACAAAGTAAAGAGACTTAAATGTGGACTCTTGAATATCAGATCCCTATCATCTAAAGGTGTATTAATAAATGAGCTTATATCAGATAACAATATTGATTTATTCTGCCTTACTGAAACTTGGCTGTGCCAAGACGAATATGTAAGTCTTAATGAATCCACTCCTCCCAGTCACATTAACACACACATTCCCAGAGACACTGGCAGAGGTGGTGGAGTTGCAGCCATTTTCAATTCTGCCCTATTAATAAACCCTAAGCCCAAACAAAAATTTAGTTCATTTGAAAATCTCATTCTTAGCATTTCCGATCCAACCATGAAAACTCCAATTATGTTTGTTATAGTGTATCGAGCACCTGGACCCTACACTGAATTTTTATCTGAATTTTCAGAGTTTCTCTCAGCTTTGGTCCTCAAAACAGATAAAGTCATTATTGTAGGTGACTTTAATATCCATGTAGACATTGAAAACGACAGCCTTGGTACGGCATTTCTCTCACTATTAGATTCATTCGGCTTCTGTCAGTGTGTACAAGAATCAACACACACTTTTAATCACACCCTTGATCTTGTTCTGACATATGGCATTGAAATTGAGCATTTAAATGTCTCTGCGCAAAATCTGCTTTTATCAGATCATTATCTTCTAACATTTGAATTTCTGCTCATCAACTATAAACCAAGAGTCACTAGTTATTATAGCAGATGCATATCTGAGGACACTGTTGAAAATTTTAAAGAAATTATTCCCTCTGCATTAATTTCAGTGCCATATCCCAAAATAACAGAGGAGTCATATCTTAAATTTAGCCCCTCCCAGCTTGATCACCTTGCCGATTTCACTGCCGGCTCTCTACGTGCTTCACTCGATTCCATTGCCCCAGTTAAAAAGAAAACAAAACCAGTAAAGAGACTAGCTCCGTGGTATAATCTTAACACTCGCAAGTTAAAACAGAAAACTCATAAACTTGAAAAGAAATGGCGTTCCACTAAACTGGAAGAGCCACACATGGCCTGGCAGGATAGCCTTAAAGTATACAGGAAGGCCCTTCGCCGAGCAAGAAAAGACTACTATTCAGCGTTGATAGAAGAAAACAAGAATAAGCCCAGGATCCTTTTCAGCACTGTAGCCAGGCTGACTGAGAGCCATCATTCTATTGAACCATGCATTCCTAGAGCCCTCACCTGTAATGATTTTATGAACTTCTTCAATAATAAAATTAGACTTATCAGAGAAAATATCCTACACTCCACAGATTCCAGTTCAGCAACAGGAATTATAGAGGCTGTTATTAGTCCTGATGTGTGTTTGGAAAGCTTCCATCCAATTGACCTTAAGGAACTAACGACAACATTATCTTCATCTAAATCATCAACCTGTATACTAGACCCCATACCTACTAGGTTGCTCAAAGAGGTTTTACCCCTAATTAGAAATCCACTACTAAACATTATCAATCTATCCCTTGTAACAGGTTATGTGCCCCAGTCATTTAAAGTAGCTGTAATTAAACCGCTCCTAAAAAAACCTACCCTAGACCCAGAAGTTTTAGCCAACTATAGACCAATATCCAACCTCCCCTTTCTTTCAAAGATTCTAGAGAAAGCAGTAGCGAAACAACTATGTGGCTTTCTTCAGTATAATAGTCTATTTGAAGAGTTTCAGTCAGGTTTTAGAAAGCATCACAGCACAGAAACGGCATTGGTAAAAGTTACAAATGACCTCCTCACTGCATCTGATGCAGGACTTATCTCTATACTAGTCTTATTAGATCTTAGTGCAGCTTTTGACACTATCGATCATCACATCTTACTACAGAGGATGGAACACCAAATTGGCATTAAAGGATCTGCTCTAAGATGGTTTAAGTCCTACCTATCTGATAGATATAATTTTGTTCATGTTAATGATGAATCATCAAGATATGACAAGGTTAGTCATGGAGTCCCACAAGGTTCTGTGCTTGGACCATTACTATTTACTCTATATATGCTTCCTGTAGGTAAAATTATTAGAAAGCACTCCATACATTTTCACTGTTATGCAGATGACACACAACTATACTTATCAATGAAGCCAGATGAAACCCATCAGTTAGCTAATCTACAGTCATGTCTTAAGGACATTAAAAACTGGATGTTTCATAACTTTTTAATGTTAAACTCTGACAAAACTGAAGTCATTGTGCTGGGCCCCAAACACATTAGAGACTCATTATCCAGCAACATAGTTAATCTGGATGGCATTGCCTTGGCCTCCAGCACCACTGTCAGAAACCTGGGTGTTATCTTTGACCAGGAGCTGTCTTTTAAATCACATGTTAAACAGATTTCAAGGACCGCCTTCTTTCACCTCCGTAACATTGCTAAAATCCGGCACATCCTGTCTCAACAAGATGCAGAAAAACTAGTTCATGCGTTTGTTACTTCCAGGCTGGACTACTGTAATTCTTTATTTTCAGGTTGCCCTAACAAAATTTTAAAAACTCTTCAGTTAATCCAAAATGCAGCAGCGCGTGTACTGACTAGAACTAATATCAGAGACCATATTTCCCCCATACTGGCTTCTCTGCACTGGCTCCCAGTTAAATTCAGAATAGAATTTAAAATCCTTGTTCTCACCTACAAAGCTATTCATGGTCAGTCACCATCTTATCTTGAACAGCTCATAGTACCCTATCGCCCATCCAGAACCTTACGCTCCCAGGATGCAGGGTTATTGGTGATCCCAAGAATTTCCAAAAGTAGAATGGGAGGCAGAGCTTTCAGCTATCAAGCTCCTCTCCTGTGGAACTATCTTCCAGTCTTGGTACGGGAGGCAGACACACTCTCTGATTTTAAGAGTAGGCTTAAAACCTTCCTTTTTGATAAAGCTTATAGTTAAGGCTGGCCTATCTAGCCCTTAGTTATGCTGCTATAGGCTTAGGTTGCTGGGGGAACACTCCATGATTCACTGAGCTTTCTTCTCTCCCCCCTCTGACTCCGACTCCTTCTCTGCTCCTGTAAATGTCCATATCCTTACACTAACTTTACTTCTTCCCCGGAGTCGTTGTGCTTTACCATCCTGCAGGTTTTTCTAGGTCGCGGTGGGAGGTGCTGCTGTGGTCCTGCCTGATGCCCCCTGGCCACATTAGGAAAGGAGATCCTGTGACTTGGATCCTGTGACTTGGATCCTAGGCTGGATTTCCAAGTGCAAATCGGGACCCACAGATCACAATGGCTTCTGGATCAATAGACTACACCTGCTTCTGGACCACTACACTTCACATATCCCTGGATTTACAGATTCTACATACTCTTGGACTCAGCAACACCCAGATCTTCCTACATGGAGTACAATGACTCCTGGACCAACAGAGTCCACCTGCGTCTGGATCACTAGACTTTCCATACATCCGGACTCATAGAATCCACAGACTCTGGGACTCATGGATGTTTTATGCATTCTAAATGAACTGTTGTTATCATGTTTTTGTGTTCTGTACAAGTGACATTTATTGCACGTCTGTCTGTCCTAGGAAGAAGGATTCCTCCTCTGTGGCTCTTCCTGAGGTTTCTTATTTTCCCTGTTTAGGGTTTTTTAAGTTTTTCCTCACCCGGTTCGAGGGTCTAAGGGCAGAGGATGTCACATCTGTACAGTTTGTCAAAGTCCAGTGAGATAATGTGTAAATTGTGATTTCGGGCTATACAAATAAAACTTGATTTGATTTGATTTGATTTACATGAGCCAACTGCCTGTTGGTTCGACTATAAACTACTGGGAAAACCAGTTCCCCCTTTTTCTATGCCAGTACATTCAACAGGCCTCACAACTGCAGAGCAAATCTAACTACGCCAGCTCAGGACTGCCAAATCGGGGGCAGTGATCGTATGAGATCAGTGAAAAAGTTAAAGTTGGTTTGCATGGATGCAGAATTTCTGTGCGAATAGTCAGAGATGGTCAGGGAATAAAAACAGATGCATTTTATTGGTGATGATTTGAATGTGCACAGATATTGTGATGTGATCTCAGGCCCCATTATCCTGCAATTTGTCCCCTTATGTTTCAGCATGACAATGCATAGCCCCATAGCCCCCCATGTTGCAAAGATCTGTACATGTAAAGTTCTTGCATGCCCTGCATGCCTTGCATACCCACCAGTCACCTTTTGAGCACATTTGAGATGCTTTGGATCAACAAGTATAACACCCAGTTCCCATTCCTGCCAGTGTCTTGCAACTTTGCATAGCCACTGAGGAGGAGTGAACCAATATTCCACAGGACAGAATTAAAAACCTATTCAGCACTATGCAAAGGAGATACGTTGCACTTGCATGAGGCAATTGGTGGTCATACCAGATAATAACAGGTTCTCTGACCCCTCCCACCTGAAAGAAAATGCCCTATGTAAGGTTTTATTTCAGTGGTTAATAATAGTGGTTAAACTGCACATTTTAGAGTATCCTTTTTTGTGACCAGACCAAGGAACACAGGGGACATAGTCATGGTCTTTATTAAGCATCTTGATATGGCTCACCTGCCAAGAAGATGGATTATATTAGCAAAGATGAAGTGTTGACGAATACAGATTTAACAAGTATGTGAACCAAATTTTAGAGAAATTTGCCTTTTGTTTGCATATTATTATTACATATACATGTATGCATGTTTGTGGATAATGGGAACAAAGACAAAAGTTTTGCATTTATAGTTTTAGTGTACAAACACACACATAGACACATGGACATATGTAGAGAGATACATATTGCTGTGAAACGTACAAATGTGTTTACATTCATATCTTTAAATCAGTTTTCTTCTGTCAAACAAAATGTTCATACAGTGGTCAAACAAAAAGTCCTGATCATGACCTGTTTAAACAAAGCTAGACTGTGCAAAATCTGCACTGGATCTGAAAGCCATGTCGTAAGCTTGGATAATTTGTTGATTAATCATGTGATTACTGTGACGACAAAGTGATTGCAGATAAAACAATCAAAAGAGATCAACCAAACACTGTGAGTATCAATCTTGTTGTTGCTCTGGACAAATTTCATACAGGGCTGGCATTCTGTAGAGACAGTAATGTTGCGTCACGAAGAGGATGTCGAACATCACAGAGAAAAAACCAAGACCAAACTTCGTGGGATCACCAAATATCAGCCACCACTCATCTGGGATGAGACACATACACTACAGTTAGTACCCACAATATCTTTGTTTAATATACAGTATGACCCATAAAAAAAATCCTGCTATAAAGCTGTCCATTTTCCAAAACAAAACTACAGTAATATTCAAAACATAAAATCTAAATGTGCAAACAAGATAAAAACAAGACTTTCGGAAGTAGGGGCGCTGTACCACCCCTGTTGGAAAAGACCAATATGCAGAGCTTTTCAAAATATATTTCCTGTTATATAGGACTTGAGGAAGTTTGGATAACTAATGAGTAATACTGAGTAATACCTATTTACTAAAATAATACTAAGCTTCAGGGTCAATTTAGGGTTATAAATTAAGTTTATTGTACTGTAGGCCACTTGTTTCATTCGATGATTCTGTCACATTTGCTGCTACTATGGGTTGTAATTGTCCTTTATCTATATAGCGCTTTCCTAGTCATTGTTGACCACACAAAGTGCTTTTACACTACAGGCTTTGCATTCACCCATTCACACACATTCATACACTGGTGGCAGTGACTACCTCGCAGGGTGCCACCTGCTCATCAGGAGTGTTAACCATTCACACATTCATACACTGATGGCGCAGCATCAGAGCAATTTAGGGTTCAGTTTCTTGCTCAAGGACACTTCGTCAAGATAACTGCAGGGTCTGGGATCGAACCAGGAACCTTCTGACCTTATATCAATGAGAAAATTTCTGGAGCTTCTAAATGTTAAACTTGCATTTGGTGGCTGTTCACTTGAACTCTCAAGATAAAGTCCAAAGAAGTGTTGATGCAAGTGAAGAGGGCCATCATTAGGTTTTAAAAACAAAATAAACCTATTATAGTGGAGGGGCCAAATCAACAATTTGGTAAATAAAAAGCCTGGCAAGCTCCGAGACACCTGGAGGACTGGAAGACAACAGTGTTTGATCACAGAATTATGTTAATGGTGAAGCAAAAAAGCTCTTTACAACATTCAACAAAGTGTAGTTTTTTGAATGACAAAGGGACTGAGTTTTTCCTGTGCTGTACGAAAGAGATGGACAAAACTTGGTGGAGAAATGGTGATTTATTTAAAGGTGTAGTGAAAGTGAAAACGGTTGAGGCAGTGTTGGAAAACTCTGAAAACCGCCTACAAAGCAAAAAAACAAAGACCTCGGTCATTCTGACCCTTTCAACGATTTTTTCAGAACTAGGTAGCGGGCACTACACAGTGTCAAGTATACAGGAATATGATCAGGGTATTGCCGGTTGATGTCGTGTAACCACCTCAGTAACCGTTATATTTGTGTGCATGTAAACGTGGAAACGTGGTCACTGTTAAACTTTAAAGTAGAGAGACACTGTCACGAGTGCTAATACGGAGGATTGTTGACCCAATAGAGCAGCGTTTCAGTTACTGAAGACAAAACTGAAGGCAGAAAGACCCACAAACAAGCAGTGACTAATCGTGGTTGCAGTGAGGGTTTTGCAAAGCATCTCTACGGAAGAAAATTTGCTGATCTACAGTTTCCAGACAAATTGATCCTTAGATTTTTTTTCAAGTATGTTACGTTTAGTTTTGAGCCTCTGAAAAAAGGGAAGTTTGTATAAAAATTGCTTTAATTTCTAAATGAATAATGCATTACTCTACTGATACCTAAAGCTGAATTGAAAGATGAATACTTTAAACCTTTAGATCCAAATGGCAAATGAATCAAATACTGTATATGAGCAAGTTTAAATAATATAAAGTTCAGTACTTACCATTATTGTAAGACTGTAAAATCATTTGCAGAATACTAAGCATTCCACCATTGAAGTCCAGCAACACATTGCCAATACTCCAGCCCTCAGTACTCTGTCTTCTGTAGTTCATGTATGCCTAGAAATACATACAGAAAACCAGCAACACTTTAACAGCAAAATACAATATTGGAGTGTAATGTCATTGAAACATTCTGAATTTAGGTCTTGTGTGCACGGAAATCGTTTTCAAAACCTTGCCATCTATTTGAAAACGACAACTGAAAACGAAACGTTTTCGTATTAACAGGGCCTCAGAATGTTGTCTTATTGTTGACAGAATTGTAACTTCTAGCTTCTTTTTTAATTTACCAGATATCAGGGAAAAACTCAGGTCTGAAATTTTTAACTTGTGCCCCTAACTTAAATATCGTCCTCTGTGCCCTAATCCTTCTCTGTATTTGTCCCAGAACCTTACTTATGCTTTAGTTGTTGATACTGTCAAAAAGGTGTTTGTGTAACGTATACTTAACACAAACACTTTTTAATAACAGTATTATGTATAACACTGTTGTTGTCTACTCTAAATGTTTAATGGCACAAGGTAATAACCACAGTTGGAAAACGCAATAATGTAGTAAGATAAACACACATAAACATTTAATAATGGTAGTATTTTGAGCATGAATCTGCTGAAACCCACTTGGCAGGTGTTTAGGACATTTAGTGCGTCCATCTTACCTGTGGCACATATTTGATCAGCGTGACTGCTAGTTTAATGTAGGAGACATAGTATAGATAATCCAACCATGGGATCTGTTTGGCTACAGCCAGAAAAAGGCTGACCAAGGCAAATGTCCAGCCAATCAGCAACAATGACAAGGCCATCCAGGAGACCTTCTGACCATCCCTCTAGCAGAAAGAGGAAACATAAGGATTACACAGTGAAATAGAAATTAGGATATGCAGACAGACAAATTGCATTTACAAACATTCCCAAACATATATGACAAAATCCATGCTCTATTTTACAAATTTAAAACACGTCTACCTGGCTATTTCTGGTGTGATATTAAATACTGTCATTGCAACTAAACAATTCCTGTAAATGTTTGACGAATAAAGCTTTTTTTTTTTCCTGTTATGTTTTCCTTATTGGAAAAGGACATTAGCTTTTGGATGGGTGTGGGTGTCTGTGTGTAGATGCACCAATGTGTCCGCAGAACTGAATCCAAAAACTTGAAAATTCAACCTATCCCTGTACCTTGGACAATTGAATTGCATAGAGGTTATGCATAACACACAATACCATTTGATAACATCAATTGACAACTACTAAAGGATCAATAGTCATACCTTTATTGATAAAATTAAAAAAAAACACAACACAGAGATCTTTGGATGTAAATTCAGAAGGCTTTCTTTTGTAGCTCCAGAAGAAAGAAACCAAAAACAGTCAGCTTGTGGCTCCCGACCTTTAATCATGGCGGGTGAAATACTACCCCAGAACTGAATTTAGGCCCTGGTTCCTAGGAAAGTTCCTGTGGTCAAAATGTACCTTTTAGTATTTTAGTTAAGTTGTGCATTTCGGTTTTGGACTTGCACTCAAATCCAGTTAGTTACTTAAAGAAATCTCTGAATTGAATGGCTTCTGCCTGCCTCCTCTGCTGGTGGTTGCGTTGTAGGCTATGGATCCAAACTCCAGCTCCTATTCCTTCCAGAAGCAGGAGTTGGCCAGGGGTTGTGTATATACAGTTAAGGCAATAACCTGGGCCTTACTTGTATGATGGACAGTGATACAATTCTTGTAATTCACACCATACAAAGGATTTAGGAAAAAGCAAAAGCAATTAACATGTGATTGAAATGTAGACACACACCTCATATACAGCAGCCTGGATGACATACACCAGACACAGCAGGACAGCATGGAGACTGAAGAAAACGTCATTAGCATTGACAGGATTAATTCCATTAGGGTTCCTCTTCAGAAATTCTTCCTACAGGGTAGACACACAGCAACTTATCAGACAACACACTATACACAAAATATATTGCATGTTTTTGACTGAAAACATACTGTAGCTCTAAACAAAGAAAAGATGTGCAAAAATTCTGACACAAGGTCATATTTCATGAAAATGTACTTCTCTTGTCTTTTTTTTATAAACCTGGATGTGTAAAACGGACGTGTTTTTAAATCTAAAGTTGCTTACTACTAACATTCCTCTATTTTCCTCTCTACAAGACGACAAAACAGTTTTACAAGCTAGTAAGAATTCTAGCCAATGTCTTCCCTGGGAGCAAACGAGACAAGTGTGGAGAGTTTAGCAGCACAGCAAAGTTATTATGAAAAGTATATTATTCCTGGTTGCAGTTTTTCATCTGGATTTCACAGCCTTCTAAAGAAGAAAATACTACTGAGTGATGGATGGATTTAATTTTTGGAAGTTTGCTTTGGTCTGTCTAGAGCCACTCTTTTTTGTGAACAGCTCAGTATAGCCAAATTTAAACTGGAGTGCACTGAAAATAAGGGGATATAGTTTATATGATGCAGATGCAAAACTTTGCTCACGAAAAGTAGACAGTTATTTCAATTTATGACCTCAGGAATCAAAGTAGAGCCTCCAATCTTCATTTTATTAAGATCCCTTAATTTGCAGTGGGCCGTGATATCCATGGCTTCATGTCCCAGCTGATTACAAGCTCCTCAGACAAGAGAACTTTCCTACTACCATTGAAAAAGATCATCGCACTCTCGTTTTCTTCCACAAAAACGCTGGCCCCAGGCCTATCCTGATTAAATTACTTAACTTCCAGGGCCAAGATCAAATCCTGCATCTTTTAAAAGCGAAAGACCTGATGTTTAAAGATATATGCATCTATAAATCCTGATTTCAGAGCTTAACTAACTAAAAAGTGCTGGTATTGTGACATTGTCAAAGAGAGACTCTGTGAGTTCCATTAGTGACCTCAGTTGTTCACCTGTCACAAAGCTGCTGAATCTGCCTTCATGTCTCCCACAAACTCTCCATCAAAGCATCTGTTAAACTGACAGCTGATAGCTTACAGATGCCAAGTCCCATAACTTGTGTTAGAGTTAATTAATAGAACTCATGACTTACGTTGATCGATTGTCATGGCTTATTGCTTGAATGTTTTTCCCTTTATCTTTTTTTGTCTTTCGTTTTTATTGACTAATTGTTCTTTTTCTTTCTCTTTTGGCTCTAACTAGCTTTTTGTAGGAGTCGCCATAGCCAATCCTCTATCTCTCCCTGTCCTCTGCATCTTCTTCCCACAAAAATTAAAAACAGATTGTTATTTCTTGAAAACGTCTTGTCTGTTGGATACCTAGCAAGCTAAGACAGCTAAGTGATGAATACAGTGTAGTTCTTTTGGGTACTCTTCTACTTTTAATCAAAAAAAAAAGGGCCAATAAAGATGTGGTCACACGCAGATTTGTTAAATGCAAATTGAAACCCCCTAAATTAACTGCTCTTTAGTCGAATTTTGATGCTGCCACTGAGCCTACTGCTAGCCCGCAGGGTCCACCTCATGCCGTTGGAGCCAGCAATCACTGGAGAGAGGAGGGAATAGGAAAGGGACGTGACAGCAATGCAGAGCAGCACAAGGTGGGACACCCCGGAGGCAGTGTGGGAACAGCAAGAGGAGACTGAGTAGTATGTGTACACACTACATGTATGACAAATCATCTAAACAAACCATATAAATCCATATGGTCGATATAAATGGACAATCAGTGGAAAAAATCAAAATCTTACAGAGTTAATTTGTATCAAAAATATCAATGCATGAAAAAAGAATATTAACTTTAAAAAGTAACTTGTATTTAGATAAATATATATTGTTTTGAACTAAAATTGTAAGTAATAAAAATAATCTACCCAAAAATCTTTTGTTTTTTATAACAAAGTGTTCAGAATCACATTCACTTGGCTGAGCATGCTCACACATACAAGAAATTTGCTTCTGGCTGTTTGTGTTTAAAATGTTTTATATACGAAAAAGACAATGTGTACATTTACAAAAACAATGTTCATTTTTTACAGACATTTTACATACTAAAAATTCAGTAAACAACAAAAAATAGGCAGTAAACATACTGTATATAAGACAAGTTATGCATATTGTGCAGTGTGGCAGGTTATTGCACTGTTCAATATGAATAAAACTGAGATATAAGTTTCAAAGTGTTCCCTTACTAAGTTACTTTAATATTTTTTTATGAGATATTTTGACCAGTAAAAAGACAAATATACCTGATGTATGATAAGGCAAGTATAACTATTATTAAAACTAGAAAACTAGTACTTTTTAATGTGTGCCCTGATGACTGGACCCCCCTTTTGCCCAATCCCTGACCTGTGATTATTAGCTTCATTTAGCTCTGACTAGCTTCAATTAGCTGGCATTAGCTTCAGATTGCTGCTGTTGCCTTCAGTCAGCTGTAGTTAAATTGAATTACCTGTTGTTAGCGTCAGTTAGCTCCCACAATCTTGAAATCGCTACCGCTTTCTTTAATTAGCTGCCATTACCTTCAGTTAGCTCACATTAACAGCACTTGGCTGGCCTTAGCCTCACTTGGCTCTGATTGGCTCATTAGCTCCAATTGTAGTCACTTTGCTGCTCTTATCTTCAGTCATCTCCCATTAGTTTCAGTTAAGTCATGTTAGCTTAATTTAGCGGTCCTTAGCTGCTGTCAGCGTATGTTAGCTGCCGTTAGTGTTGGTTATCTCAAGTTAATTTAACTTAATTGTGGTTAGCATCAATGAGCTCCAAGTACCTTCAGTTAGCTTCTATTAGTCTCACTTAACTTCCATTAGCTTCAATTAGCTGGCATTGGCTTCAGATTGTTGCTATTTGTTTGACACCATCAACATCAGATCCTAATAGAGAGATTAGACAACTTAATTGGCATCAAGGAAGTTGCATTAAATTGGTTGAAGTTTTATTTATCTGACAGAACCCAGTTTGTACGAATTAAAAATGATGTACACCAAAGTTAGCTATGGAGTTCCACAAGAATGGGTATTATGGCTGATTCTTTTCATTTTATATATGCTTCCTCTAGGTAACATTATCAGAAAACATGATATTAACTTTTACTGCTATGCAGATGACACCCAGCTATATTTATCCTTCAAACTAATGAAACCAACAGACTAGTTAAATTTCAAGCCTGTCTTAAAGATATTAAAATAAGGACGACCTGCAATTTTTTACTGCTCACTACAGCTAAAACCGAAATTATTGTCCTCGGTCTTACACACCTCAGAAATAAATTGTTGAATCACATAGTAACTCTGGACAACATCTCCTTACCCTGTAATAGCACTGTAAGAAATCTGGGAGTTGTCTTTGATCAGGATCAGTCCTTTGAGTCCCAAATAAAACAAATGTCTAAATCTGCCTATTTTTCATTCACGTAATATTGCAAAATTAGATACTTTCTGTCTCAAAATGATGCGGAAAAATTGGTCCATGCTTTTGTCACTTCCAAGCTTGACTACTGGAACTTCTTATTATCAGGTTGTACAACCAAGTCACTAAGGACCCTCCAGCTGATTCAAAACACTGCTGCTCGTGTAGTCACTGGAACACGAAAAAGAGATCATATCTCTCCTGTTGTAGTTTCTCTGCATTGGCTTCCAGTGAAACCAGAATAGAATTTTAAGTTCTCCTCCATGGTCAGGCACCTTTGTGTCTTAAAGAACTTATAGTGCCTTATCACCCAATTAGAATGCTTCGATCCAAAAATGCAGGCTTACTGGTAGTTCCTAGGATCTCTAAAAGTAATCTGCTACCAGGCACCTATTCTCTGGAACCACCTCCCATTTCAAGTCTGTGGGGCAGACACCTCTCTGTGTTTAAGAGTAAGCTTAAATCTTTCTTTTTTGATAAAGTTTATAGTAAGGGCTGGCACAGGCCGGCCCATAGTTATGCTGCTGTAGGTCTAGACTGCTGGGGGATTTCCTATGATACACTGAGCACCTCTATTTCTCTATCTATCTCGCTCTTTCCATACTTCTTCTACTCTCTACTCTGTCATGTCCCAGACCTTAGTCTACCAAATGGTTTTAGAATTTCAACTAAGATATTATTCATACTGACTTGTGATGAAAGTTTCTCTTAAACCCATTGGGTCTGGTCCTCGTCCATTTTGCCTTGGGTAAGCATCTTTTCCTAGTTATTGTGAGGCTTTGCTGGTGGCGTGCCCACCGAGAAACCTCCTTTCTTCATAACGTCCGATGCTGCTGCTGCACCGTTTGTAGAGGTGAGGTCCGTTCTTTAAATCTTTATTTTTGCCGGGTATGGAATTGTATTTGTTTTTCCTAGAAACTTTTCTTTACTTCTCTCTATTCTTTAAGTTTGTTATTCACCTCTGTAGGGAAGTCATGAGCAATTGTGATTGTTTTACCCTTGCAGGTGATTTCCTTCACCAGGGCTTTTCTGAATGTCTTGTCTTTAATATCAAAACTTTGAAAGTTGGCTAGAATTGACCTTGACACAGTTTCGTCTTGAGGTATATGAGCAAGTGAGCGGTGCACTCTCTGGATTCATAAACCAGTGTCATGTTTAAGTGGGCAGTGAAAGAAGTGTCATCTCTGCCCTGATTTCTATGTTTCATTTGTCTTTAGATGTTCTTTTCTTTCCTTATCTATTGGTAAAATGTTTGTTTTGCCCATAAACCTTGCTACTTCTACTCTCACGCATTCTAAACAGAGTGGTTTATGCATACAATATCAGAATTTTTGTGCTATCTTGAAATGCTCACCAGAAGTTTCTATTGACATTTTACATTTTTCAGCTTCACAGTTTTTTCATACCCCTTGTAAATTTGAAGTCTTTTGTGTTTTTCTCAAGTATGAAAGGCCCAAATTCCACTATTCCACTCATTCTATTTTTTGTTGAATACATTTAGTTGTCAGCTGTAAATGAACAACAATTGTGGTTTCATCTTAGTTGCAAAACAATGGAAATTCTACTATATTAATTTCCTGGCATCTTCAGAAATATTCATACCCTGCTCTTGCCTTGGCTTTTTTGTTTTCTTTTGAAAATACACTTGTTTCAGACATTCCTAAGATTCTATACATGTTTGCAATCATCTATTGAAATTGATGTGAGTAATGATGTGAGCCATGGCTCAGGACTCTTCTTCGGTAGTACAAATTAAGTTGAGTCAATGCAGTTTTTCCTCAGTTCATGTCAGTATGGTAAGAACTCAATGAAGATCTCCGCATGTGCATTGTAAATGCTCACAATGATGGGAAGGGCTATAAGGCCATTTCTAAGCTTTTCAGAGTCCCTGTTGCCACGGGACTGACCATAATAAAGAAGTACAAAAAATTCCACACTGTGAAAAAAAACCCCAACATATCCCCTCTTCTTGCTCGAAAAGTGCGCTGTGAAGCTGTCAACAACCCTAGAATCACTGTAAAGGCTCTCCAGGAAAATCTTGGCAAGATGGGCACGAAGGTTTCAGGTCAGACACTCCAGCACACACTGCAAAAAGAAGGTCTTCATGGACGTCGACCTGGAAAAACCCCTATACTTACAAAAAGGCATTGAAAAGCTCGACTGACATTTGCAAAAAGGCATTGGGACAAAGACCCAAGCTTCTGGTCATCAGTCCTATGGTCAGATGAGACAAAATGGAGCTGTTTGGCCAGAGGGATATTTCGTTTGTTTGGTGCAAAAAAGGGCAAAGCAACCCAAAGAATACTGTTGTGACTGTCAAGTTTGGAGGTGGGAGCATCACACTGCGGGGGTATTTCTCAGCAACTGTGCTTGGCCATTTGGTCAAAGTGGATTGCATCATTAGAAAAGAGCAGTACATCAAGATTCTTGAGGAAAACCTCAAGCAGTCTGCAGAGAATTTTCAGCTCGGCCAGCATTAGACATACCAATAAAAGACAATGACCCCATACATACTGCTAAGACAGTCAAGAAACGGTTTGAGGACTACAAGGTGGATGTCCTAGAGTGGCCCAGCCAAAGCCCAGATCTCAACCTCATTGAGAATCTGTGGAAAGTGCTCAAGACCAAAGTGCACCTGGAGACCTATGCCAAAGAAGATCTTGGCCAAGATCCCTGTAGAGGTGTGCCAAGGCCTTGTGAGCAAGGACAAGAACCGATTGGGGGCTGTTATCACACACACACAAACATATTTAAGAACAGTGGAGTCCACAAATTCAAAATAAAAAACTGAACTCAAAAGTTTTTCACTTTTGAAAGGTGTAAAAAAATCGACATGTTAGACATGTAACATTTTGTCTGTAAATGTTTATTTGTGTTAAATAATAGTTAATACTTTCATGTTGTTAAATAATTTAGATAAAATGTTAAAAGGGTAAATTCATATGTGTTTAGATTGTAAGAAATGCTGGGTTAATTTAATTGTATTTACATCGTTTATTTCATTGTCGCTGTTGTGCTCAGCCCGGAACCAATGTTTGTTGCCTTTGTGCTGTTACAACAGACAAAAACAAGACTCTATATTGCAAAGCATGGCTTAAGGTGTGTCAAGGACCTCTCATGACAAGAGGCCAACGAGGTACTTTTCTTTATATTTGTAATACATTTGTTTATATTTATGCTTTAAGTCATTTCATGTACAATCATTATTGTAAGCCGATATACATTTTATGGTTGTTGTCCAAACAGCTCTCACGGCATGAACGATGAGGGAAGAGTTGAAATAAATGCCAGTGTCAAAGAACCTATCCGTGTCTGTCGTGACGAGAGCTACATTGTCTATGTACGGACATGAATAAAGGATGAGCTTACCTTTACAAAGGGCACCCAAAACATCGCTATATTGAAGACACTGTAAGCGATGAATCCAGTCAGGTTCAGAGCCAGGAAGTCAAAGTTGAGACCTACAACACTGAAAACAAAACAAAAGTGTAACTTTTGTTTTTCTTTTTTATGAAGGGGTGGGGCATCATGTTTCTAACTAAATTGTATTCCTTATATTCAGCAAATGAAAAAAAAGAAAAAACGAAACCTGCAGATGGGTATCATTTGTACATGAACAACTGCCTAATACTGATTATCGCCCACTCGTGCCACCAACAAAATGCTCTGACCTGTCAGGACATGGACAGAGGACCTGTAAGGGTGTCCTGTGGTACTTGGCACTGAGATACTGGTGGCAGATTTATTGAGGGTTTTTGGGGTCTTGTGAGGTGATGGAGTCTCTGATCTGTTGAATCCCTCAAATGCTCAGTTGGATAGGGATCTGTAGAGTATGGAGGCCAGATCAATACCTCCTCAAGCCATTTCTGAAGGAGGGTGTAGTTGGTCTAAAAGAATTTTTAGGTTGGTGGTAAGGTCCACAGTAACATCCACATGAATGCCAGGACCAGATGTTTGCCAGGCGACCATGTATACCGTAAATGGATAGACATAGTCATTTTGACCACTCAAAGGGCTTTACACTACAAGTCTACAGTCACACATATATCCATACACCGGTAACAGCGACTACCTTGCAGGATGCCACTATCAAGAAGACATTTCTCCAGAAATTAAGATTACTGATACCTATTGTTTTGAAGCACTGTTGAGTGGCATTTAAAGTCATGCCCATAAATACTTGTTCAAAGTGTGGATATATGTATTTTCATCTATATTTTTTTTAACAGTTTCCTAAAGATTCATGAGGAAGCTAGCAATGAGAAGTACACTTAAACAGTAAACAATTAAACAGGAAGAGAGGCGCTGTGTTGGCAACTGAAGACTAATGGGCTGCCAATAACATAGTCAAGCAGTATGTACTCCATGCTGCATACGCAAGTTCAACTATACAGTTACCTGCGGATCACTCACACCACAGTAAATACAAAGTGAATCATGTGACTGTAACATGTCACTGTATCACTTGTGATGTTGCCAGTCTGTGCTTCCCTCAAATTAGTTTAATCACAAATTTAATGATATTCGACCTTTGATTACTATTTTCCAGCATTATTTTGCTGGTAAATAGTAAACATGAGGCTTGTGTGCGTGTGTCTGTCTGTCTAAGTATCAGTGAGTGTGTGACTGACAGACAGACAGACAGATACACAGACAAATGCAACACACATTTAATGGACAATAGCTTATGATTTAAATGTGTTCAGTTGGCACACTCAACCAACAAATACGAAGAGTGGAACTTAGATTTAAGTTAGCCAATCAGCAACAGCTGCTCTCATGTAACTGACACCACACTCTAAAAGCTGTAAACACACAGAGAACTGCCATTGACACCCCTTGGAAAAGAGATGCAGGAAAACTTTATGTTGTATTGTTGAACTGTTGGATATAACATTTGTGTAGGTAGAGTTCATAATTTGGACATGACAACGAGAGAAAGTGTCTAATTATGGGTTTTCTCAACATTTTCATGGTTCAGTTTATAATGGATCCTTATGAGAGAGTTGGCTGGAGGTCCTGTCACTCTCAAGCTCCATCAGGCAAAAATATGTCTCTCTGATTCAAAACAAACACAGGAAGAACCAGAAGACCAATACCTGAGATGAAAATTAGGGGCTCAAGAGCAACGTAAAGACAAGAGTAGAAGACAGCTGGGACAGACTTCTCCACTCTAACCAATGATGTCATCCAATCTGGCTCACGTTATACACACACATTATAAAGTAAAAAAACAAAATCTTGAGACCCGTTCAAACTTTGAATCAATTTTCTACTTTAAATTATCACAATGTGGCATGGTTCCAAATTTGAGTGGGTTTGAGCTCTTCTCAAAACAATTTCCCATTATTGTGTATTGGAAAAATTGTTTCAGTTTTTTGTGCTTTTTTCAGAAACCCTTTGTGTATGCAGAAGTCACAGCACACCATTCCCGATCATTCTGCACAGGTGGTGCAAATATTATGTCCATGCAACAAACAGTGAGGGACTAGTTACGTGGCAAAATTCCTAAAATAATAATAGTAAGTAGCAGAATACGCCCAACGGATTGTAATATGTGTTTCTGATGCATTTCATGCATCAGGGCACATATAATGAATAATCATTTAAATAAGCCCCAAATAAGCCCTGAAGGTGAAGGTTGAGTTTGTGTACAAGCACATCATTGTTTCCCTCTTACTCCATAACATCTGCATTGGAAACAGGGACCTTCTGGAGCCAGAGGAAGGCGGTGTTGGTGATGGTGATGATGAGGATGAATGTTATGAAGTCAATGAGCCACTCCAGCAGAAACAGGCTCACAGCTACACTATCTGCTCTTGATACCAGAATCCCTGTCTATAGGAATATGATTATTCTTAAACTTATTATATACAAGATATTGCACTAGAGCTTCAGCCTGTCAGAGAAAAACAACTAGGCATTTTGGCCAAGCTTAGGCCACACCTCTCCACTCTATATAACCCAGCCCCCGTGTGTGACACCTTGGAGCATCCCCAGAGGAAAAGAGTAAATGAGGAAATGTTACTTTTTACTGCTGTCAAGTGATGCCACAAGTAAAGAAAGCAAGCAAGAAGGATGTACATTTCAGCTATTACTTTGTCAGTTGGAATACTTATTTTTACATTATAGTTTTTAATATTAGTAGAGTATTTCTTCCATCTGCCAAATGACTAAATTTTATGCCAATGTAAGTTTTTGCTTGCTGGGTATCCAGCTAACAGTGGCTAACACAACAAACAGTTAAGTAATGAAAACAATGTATTTCTTTTGGTGTTTTGTTTTTTTTTAATTTGTAATCTGAAAAAATTGCTGAGAAAGATGTAGTCACTCGGGCAATACAGCATTAGTGTTTTTTCGTTGTCGCAAATTTGAAACCCCCTGCATTCACTGCTGTGTAGTGAGATTTTGATGCTGCCACAGACAACCAAGATAAATGGGTGAAGAATGTATCAGACATCACCCAACCAGAATGGACAAGCAAGGGATTGAATTTTTCCATATCTCTTCAGCAGTTGCCTATAGTTGAATTTATCACTGCCACGGAAAGAGCCATAAGAAACAAGAAAACTAACAGAGAAAGAAAGAGAACAAAGCAGGATCAAAGTATCTTTTTGGATACTTTCCAATGGAATTGGAAAGTCGCTCTTTCCAATGCCAAGATACCTCCTTCAAACCTCACCACCCAGGAAAGGAAGGCTTTAACATCCATAAGCAAAGACCAAAGCATCACCATGCTGCAAGCAGACAAAGAAAGATGCACTGCTGTCCTCAAAACATCTGAAAATCAGATCAAAATAACCATTTTCCTCAATGACAGCAACAAGCTATGAGAAACTGAGGCGAGGCCCCACCAGCAGCTACAAAAAGAAGGTCATAGGCTACCTACAGAAACTGGAGAACGAGAAAGCCATCAACCGTCCAAGATACTACATACTTATCTTGGAGAGGCCACCCCATACATATATGGCCTCACAGATATACACAAAGAAGGGACCCCACTCAGACCCATCATCAGCAGCATAAACTCTGTTACCTACAATATTGCGAAGCACCTCACCTCCATTTGGCACCACTTATGGGGAACACCCCACATCATATCCAAAACTCCATAGACTTTGCCACAACAAGGTCTGAAACATTAAAACTAGCACCAGATGAAACTATGGTATCTTTTGATGTCCAGTCTATATTTACCTGCATTCCCACAACTGAAGCTGTGGAGATGGTAAGGAAACAACTACTACATGACAGCTCCCTAAACAACAAAAAACAACTCACCACTGACCACATTTGTTCCCTGCTAGATCTTTGCCTTATGACTACCTATTTCAAATACAATGAGGGCTTCTACAGACAAAAGCATGGTTGTACAATGGATTCACCAGTGTGACCCATGGTAGCCATCCTAAAAACTTAATTATTATTAAATGACTATTTACGTTTTTTTTACAGACATATATACATACAAAACACATATACACACAAGCAATACATTTCACTCCCCAAACATTATATTACATTAAAATGTAGTTATGCTGGGACTTTAAAAAGGTATTTCATTACAACCTTTTATTGCCTCCGTCATTTTCACCCAGAAAAATCAGAAAACATGAAGAAGCAGTTAGTTTGTTGTCTCTCTCTCAATGCAAAGTTTTTAACTTTACCCACACAAATTGCTCAGGACTCTCACAGTGCAGCCAGTTCAACAATGCATCGTATGGTTTTTCTATAGGGATCATTTTTCCATTGTAGCTGGCCAGCTCTGTGCATGTTTAACAGCAGATTGTGTTAGGTATCAGATTTGAGCACCTGTTTTGATTGGCTAATTTACACTTGCAGTAAGTTCTTCTGTTCTGATTGGTGGATTGCTTTCATGCCACTTTACTGTACAGATTTTGATACTTGAACTGAGAAAACATTTAAACCATGAACTATTTTACATGAAACTCTTGGTGCTTAAGTTGAAGGCATCTAGACTTCTTGTAGTTTCTTGAAGACATTTTGCCTCTCTTCCAAGACTTCCTAAGTTCTAAGTTTCTTGTAGGGAGTCCCCAGTATCTAACCTTGTGGAGGATTATTCACATCAGAGGGAGTGGACAAAGGGTACAATGCCCAGCCCCCAATATTTGTGTCACAGATCGGCCCACCCATCAGTTGGGTTGTCACTCCCACCGGTCATCATGTGAGTCGCTGGTATCACATGAGCCAAGGTGTGAACAGTGGCTAAGTTTTCTGGGGAGGGATTTCAAAACTGCATTGTATGTGGGAGGCAATTGATTTCTAAGGCCTCCTCCCCTGTTAAGTGATGGCTGTTCTAGCTTGACATATATGTCAAGCTTTCACTCCTCACTTAAACCATCTATCCTCCCTGTCCAACACATGCACATTATCCTAAAAGGAGTGTCCCTTCTCCTTTAAATGTAGGTGGACTGCTGAGTCCTGGCCAGAGGAGCTGGCTCTTTGGTGTTGAGCCATGCGGTTGTGGAGAGGTTGTTTGGTCTCCCCAATGTAAAAATCTGTGCACTCCTCACTGCACTGGATGGCATCAACAACATTGTTAAGTTTTCTGTCTGGGAGTTTTGTCATTAGGTTGAACTAGTTTCTGTCTCAGTGTTGCAGGGTCTTAAGTGAACTGGGATGTCATGCTTAGAGAAAATTCTTCTAAATTTCTCTGACACCCCTGCCACATAAGGAATGACAACGTTGTTGCGGTTGTTCCTGGAGCCCTTAGTGGATTTGAAATACACCCAGGGGAGCATCAACAGGTTTTCAATGCTGTCTTGATGTGTTTGTGTTCCTTGGTTTCCCCCTTTCTTTGTGGGAACATTTTCAGCCTGGTGATGTAGGGTTCTGATAACTCCCAGCTTGTGTTGCAAAGGGTGGTGAGAGTTGACGAGCAGTCGCTGGCCTGTGTGACTAGGTTTCCGGTAGACTTCAATGTTGAGCCCTCCGCCCTTCTCAAGGTTTATAACACAGTCCAGGAAAGGCAGTCTGTTTTCTTTCAAATCCTCCCTTGTCAACTTGATGTTATTATATACTGAGTTGAGGTGTTTCGTGAAAGCTTTCAATCTTGACCCAGGCGTCATCCAGATATCTAAACCAATGGCTCTGTGTTGTTCCTTTAAAGAGTGCCCTACTTTCCACTCCCTCCATGTAGAGGTTGGCCATAATAGGAGACACTGGGGACCCCATGGCACAGCCATGTTTCTGCCTCAACAGCAACAGAATCTTTTCTCCATCTTTTATGCAATGGCTATGAAGAGAGCTGTGGGAGCTTTCATCACAGGTCTGTGAGACTTGTCAACCAAAGTGATCACATTTTGGTCCACTACAGGTTGATCTATCATTAGCCCTGCTAACTTGCGCTGAGCTGTAAAGGAAAAGTTACGAACCACAATAAAAAAACAAAAAAAAAAAACACGTGGTATGCAGATTTTTGTTGATAACAGCAGATATTAAACCAGTGAAAAGAAAATGCAGCTACTGGGAAACTAACTACAGCTGGCTGAAACAGGTAGATAATGACTCTCGCAGTGGTTTCTGTGAAATTTGCCAGAATTGTTTTTAGGTCCCACATGGAGGAGAGTATGACAAAAGGCGACACAGTACAAGTGAGGGTTAAGTGCTTTAGTTGAAGGCATCTGGACCGAAAAGCTTCTTCACCTTTCCAATGAGAGGTGAAACGTCTTCAAAAACAAAAGGAAGTCCAGATGCCTTCAACTGAAGCACTTAAGACTACCTCAACCTGGATGACTTAGAACCTACAAAATCAGTACAAGTGAGTCTCACAAGAAACGCTTGGCTCTTAAAGAGACATGCCGATCTATGGATGTTTAAAGTGACAGTAGCTGAAATAATGAGCGTTTACCACACTGTGCAACACTCGCAGTCTTGTAGGAGCACCTGTTATTTGTCCAGACTCTGGGATTTAAAAAGAAAAAAAAAGGCTTGCGGTGGTACTAAAGCAGCAGCTCTAATAACAATTTTACTCACGCCTGCCTCTGTGGAGAATTGTTTGAACAATTTAACAATACCAATGGGTCGACCCCAAATTGAAAAAAGGTCAGTACCCCATTTTTTTCCTGGGACTTCAGATACTTCTAATCATTGCACCAGAAAACCTTCCGACTGTCCATTGGTTTAAAAAGCAAGACCCTTGATTTTTACAAGGAAAGTGGTGAGTCAAATCACTAGCAAGCCAAAAGAAAATGACCTGCAGCTGAATATGATTACAATATACGTTGCCGATAATGTAAATTGTGGCAAAAATTATTCTGTCTTCCAGAAACTAAAAGCAGACAAAAGTGGCATCATAAAGGCAAACCCGTATGGCCCATATAGGACATGACAGTTTGGACATAGAGTCCATAGCGAACAAAATATCCTGTCACTTTTTAGGGTCCTCAAAACATACAGAAGAACTGAAAGCAGTGTTTTCCTTTGTGAAAGAAGATTACCAGGTTGTACGGAGACATACCCACAAGGTGGTTAAGTGTATGGCCCACTGTCAAGAGGTTATACAACAGCTGGACAGCTACTAAGAGCTACTTCTTTCCTCTGGGAAAGGATCAGTGCCCCAAGTCACTATGGTTGCTATTTAAAAAGAACCAGGACAGTATGGAGCTACAGGTCTACTTTTCCTTCCTCAATAATGTTCTGAGGATCTTCCATGAGGTTGTGCTGCTGTTGGAGAGAGATGTAGCAACTGTCTGTGAAGTTCATGACATCATGATCACTCTCAAAACAAAGCTTGAACAAATACAGATGGATTCTTTCTTTGGATCTAAGGTCAGTGCTACCCTCAAACAGTTCCCAGAACAAAAGAGAGTAGTAATGGAATGTGATTTGTCTGATGTTTACCATGCTTCTCAAAACTATCTAGAAAAATGGTTTGACTTTTCAGATAATAACTACCAGAACAATGTTGCAAGCTTAGCACCAAAGCGCAGGTTCCCATTCTCCCACTTCTGTGATGCAGTGGATGCCCTGCAGATAAAGGATAAACTGGACATGAATGAAATGTATGAAGAATATTGTGCAACTCTGCCAGGCCGGCAGGAAATTGTGGAGGAAAGAGCTCGTGTTGTGGGGGAGTGGTCATTCTTGCATGAAGGCACCAAACAACAAATATAACTGCTGTTGCATCCTTTCTCTTCAGCATTCCTGTAAAAAATGCTTCAGTAGAGAGGTTTTTTCCATCATGACAGCAGCGTGGACTGATCAATGGAGCCGGTGTTCTGTGGAACTTATCGAGTGTGAAGTTCAACTCAAGTACAACTTGAATGCAGTTGTAAGGAACTTTACTAATGAACTCAAGGTGAAGACATTACTGGAATATGCACGCTCAAGCAAAACCTACAGAGTCAAAAAGAATACCTAATGTAAGATGAACTTTGCTTCACTTTGGTGATGGAACAAAGTGAACACATTTATTTTAGTTTTCCCTCGCCTGACTGGTCTGGATTTGTTTTAATCTGGTTTTATTTTGTCTAAACTTTAATTTTGTGCTTGATATTTATGAAACTCATAAGTTAAACTTGTTTAGGAACATGAGGACTTTTACCCCTTAATGCAGATTGTTGCAAATTCGCATCATACTACTTGCATTCAGACTGCAGTTGAGATAGCATCAGCTTGAAAGCAAAAACAACATTAAATTATTTTTTTTAATATAATCGTAAATTT
>KV751359.1:2710088-2744801 GCA_001698575.1 Mola mola
AGTTAATCAAGAAATAAACACATCATTCAAAAATAGAGCAAACGGGCTTCAGTGGACATCCTTATTTTTTAAAACTTGAATTCATTTCTTAAGTAGGTGAGATTGTGCCAAGTGTTTACACGATCTGTGTCGGTGTTTGAGCAATTCTTTCTTGGTTGTCCAGAGCTGCCTTCTGAGATCAGACATGTTAAGGGTGACCACATCTCCATACACCAAATGCAGGACAAGGAGTATGTTTGTGTAGGACAATGTGGGAGACACGGTCAATACATAATGACAGACATTTTATATATACTGTATCAAATCAAATTTTATTTGCATAGGCCAAAATCACAATTTACAAATTATCTCACTGGGCTTTGACAAACTGTACAGATGTGACACCATCTACCCTTAGATGCTCGAACCAGGTAAGGAAAAACTTAAAAAAAAAACCTTAACAGGGAAAATAAGAAACCTCAGGAACAACCACAGAGGAGGGATCCTTCTTCCTAAGACAGAAAAACTTGCAATAGATGTCACTAACCCTAACCCTACTAAGAATGTATTGATTTCATATTAGTCTATAAATCCAGATATAGTATGGTCATACTATGTTGGTCCAGGAGTCATTGTAATCCATGGGCTAGGCTGGGCAATCCAGCCTAGGATCCAAGTCACAGGGTCTACTGTCCTAATTTGAGCAGTAGGCGTCAGGCAGGACCACGGCAGCAGCTCCCACCATAACCTAGAAAAACCTGCAAGATGATAAGGTACAAAAACTCCCGGAAGAAGTAAAGTTAGCATAATGTTTTGTTAGGATATAGAGGAGCAGAGATTGAGTCAGAGGGGGCAGAGAAGAGAGCTCAGTGCATCATGGAGTGTTCCTCCAGCAACCTAAGCCTATCGGAGCATAACTAAGGGCTAAATAGGCCAGCCTTAACTATAAGCTTTATCAAAAAGGAAGGTTTTAAGTCAACTCTTAAAATACGTAGACTGGAAGAGGGTTCCACAGGAGAGGAGCTTGATAGCTTGAAGGCTCTGCCTCCCATTTTAGTTTTGGAGATTCTTGGCATCAACAATAACCATGCATCCTGGTATCATAAGGTTCTGGATGGGTGATAGGGTACTATTAGCTCTTTAGGATAAGATGGAGCATGACCATGAATAGCTTTGTAGGTGAGGAAAAGGAGTAGAATAAATTCTATTCTGGATTTAACTGGGAGCCAGTGCACAGAAGCCAGTACGGGGGAAATATGGTCTCTGATCTTAGTTCTAGTCAGTACACACGGGGCAAAATTCTTTAAAATCTAATTTGGGCAACCTGAAAATAAAGATTTACAGTAATCCAGCCCGGTAGTAACACATTCTTGAACTAGTTTTTCCGCATCTTGTTGAGACAGGATGTGCCAGATTTGAGTAATGTTACAGAGTTGAAAGAAGGCTGTCCTTGAAATCTGTTTTACATGTGAGTGAAAAGACAGCTCCTGGTCAAAGGTAACACCCAGGTTTTTAACAGTGGTGCTAGAGGCAGAGGCATTGCCATCCAGATAAACTATGTTGTTGGATAATGAGTCGCTAATATGCTTAGGGGCCAGCACAATTACTTCAGTTTTGTCAGAGTTTAAAAATAAAAAGTTATAAGACAACCATGTCCTTAAGACATGTCTGGAGATTAGCTAACTGATGGGTGACATTGGGCTTCATTGATAAGATTGATTGATATAATTGTGTTTCATCTGCATAGCAATGGAAATGTATGGATTGCTTTATAATAATATTACCTAAAGAAAGCATGTATAGATGAAGAGTATGTGATTAGTATTGATACAAGCAAAGAACCTTGTGGGACTCCGTGACTAACCTTGTCATATCTGGATGGTCCACCATTAACATGAACAAAATCATATCTATCTGATAGGTAGGACTTAAACCATCTTAAAGCAGATCCTTAAATGCCAATTTGGTTTTCCATATTCTGTAGGAGGATGTGATGATCAATAGTACCAAAAGCTGCACTAAGCTCTAATTAGACTATTACAGAGATAGGTCCCTCATCAGACACAGTGAAGAGGTCATTTGTAACTTTTACCAGTGCTGTTTCTGTGCTGTGATGCTTTCTAAAAACCTGACTGGAAGTCTTCAAATATATTATTACTAATTACTATTATCCTGAAGAAAACCACATAGTTGTTTAGTTATTGCTTTCTCTAGAATCTTTTGAAAAAAAGGGGAGGTTGGATATTGGTCCATTGTTGGCCACAACTTCTTGGTCCAGGGTAGGTTTTTTTTGGAGTGGTTTAATTACAGCTACTTTAAAAGACTGGAGCACATAACCTGTTACAAGGGATAGATTGGATATATTCAGTAGCAGAGTGCTAACTAAGGGTAAATCGTCTTTGAGCAAACCTATTAGGTATGGGGTCTACTGTACAAGTTTGCAATTTAGATAAAGATAATGTTGTAGTTAGTTCATGAAGGTCAATTGGATGGAAGCTTTCCAAACACATATCAGGACTAGTATTGGCCTCTATAGTTCCCGTTCCCGAACTAGAATCTGTGAGGTGTAGGATATTTTCTTTGAGCATAATTTTATTATAAAAGAAGTTCACAAAATAATTTCTGACGAGGGCTCTAGGAATGCATGGTTCAATTGAATGATGGCTCTCAGTCAGCCTGTTGTTTTCTTCTATTAACACTGAATAGTAATCTTTTCTTGTACGGCCAAGGGCCTTCCTGTATACTTTAAGGCTATCCTGCCAGGCCAGGTGAGACTCTTCCAGTTTATTGGAATGCCATTTCTTTTCAAGTTTTTGAGTTTTCTGTTTTAACTTGCCAGTTCTAAGATTACACCATGGAGTGAAAGTCTTGAGGTTTTTTGTTTTCTTTCTAACTGGGCTAGAGAATAGAATAGAATTGAGTAGAGAGCTGGCAGTGCAATCAGCAAGGTGATCAAGCTGGGAAGGGCTAAAATTAAGATATGATTCCTCTGTTATATTGGGACATGGTATTAAATTTAATGCAGAGGGAATAATTTCTTTAAATTTTTCACGTGTCCTCAGATATGCATCTGCTATAATAACTAAACCCTGACTGACTCTTGACTGACTCATGGTGTATAGTTAATGAGCAGAAATTCAAATGTTAGAAGACAATGATCTGATAAAAGCAGATTTTGCACAGAGACTATTAAGTGATCAATTTAAATGCCATATATCAGAACAAGTCAAGAGTGTGATTAAAAGTGTGAGTTGATTCTTGTACACACTGACAGAAACCAAATTAATCTGACAGTGACAGAAATGCCGTACCAAGGCTGTCGTTTTCAACGTCTACATGTCTACATATTAATGTCATCTAAAATAGTAAATTTATCTGTTTTAAGGACCAAGTCTGAGAGAAATTTCAGATAGAAAAAAAAATTCAGATAGAAAATTCACTGTAGGGTTCAGGTGCTCGATAGACTATAACAAACATAGTAGGTTGCAGAGTTTCCATGGTTGGATCGGAAATGCTAAGAATGAGATTTTCAAATTAACTAAAATTTTGTTTGGGCTTAGGATTTATTAACAGGGCAGAATTGAAAATGGCTGCATCTCCACCTCCTCTGTTAATGTCTCTGGGAATCTGTGTTAATGTGACTGGGAGGAGCAGATTCATTAAGGCTTACATACATCATCTTGACACAGCCAGTAAAGGCAAAATAAATCAATAGTGTAATCTGATATAAATTCATTTATTAATACACCTTTAGATGATAGGGATCTGATATGTAAGAGTCCACATTGAATTCTCTTTATTTTGTAAACAGTCTCATTAGTGGTGTTGATTTTATTAAGTTCCTATGTGAACCTCTTTTATCTGGTTTACTGAATTTATGTGAACGGGGGACAGACACAGTCACTATGGCGTTGTAGGTGGATGACTCTAAAGGAATAGCAGAGAAGTATGTAAGACTGCAACTCTGCCTCCTGGCCTCAACTCTAAATTGTCAATTTGGCTGATTAATAAATCTGGCATATTCCTAGAGATGAGAGCATCTTCTTCCCAAGTAGGTTGGATGCCGTCTCTCCTAATTAGACTAGGTCTTCCCTAGAAAGTTTGCCAATTATCAATGAAGCCCACGTCACTTGCTGGACACCAACTCGACAGCCAGCGGTTGAATCACGACATGTGGCTAAACATGTTGTCACTGGTCCGATTAGGCAGGGGACCAGAGAAAACTATGGAGTCCGATAGTGTTTAGGCAAAAGCACACACAGACTCAACATCAATTTTAGTGACTTCACACTGGCATGGCCAAACCTCCTTACTGTCAACATGAATTATAATGTTAACGTATTTACGCTTACTCTTACTCAGCAGCTTTAAATTTGATTCCACATTGCCCACTCTGGCCCCGAGAATACATTTGTCTATGGCCGCAAGTGTGGAAAATTTCACGTTTTGCAATATAGAGCTGCCAATTACTGGAGTTGGTTTCTCAGTGGGTGCGTCACTGAGGGGAGAATCTGTTTGAAACGTGAACGGGTTGGTGGTGAACCATGGGCATCTGCATAGGACTATACTTCCTTCGAACAGTCACTTACTGCAGTGGTGTAGTTGCAGTCAGCATATCAAGAGAGAGCAGAGTCACTGTATGATTTTGACTGATCGCATTACTTTACATGGTATAATCTATAATGAACCCTATTAATACAACATGCAAAATATGTTATGAATTACATACAAAAACCTCTTTGTTGGTTGTTTTTATGCAAGTTCTTCAGTGGGTGGTGGTGGGATGGGCAAGGAGAGGACCAATCATTTGGGGGTTATCCAGGCACTGGCACCTCGTTTTCGGCATCCAGGACCTACCTCCCAAATGAGTCGTCTTCAATGGTGTTGAGACTGAAAGGCCTTTTTCAAAGCTGAGAAAAAAACAATGACATTCATTTAACTTGAAAAGGACCAAATTTTATCTATGTTTTAGGCACGGCCTACATCATATAGTATATTAAGTATTCATACCACAGCCATTTCCGGCCATAACATACTAAGAACATGTGGACATAAACTAGAAAACCACCCAGCCCTTTTCATACACTCTAGTAACCATTTCCTACTTTTTAAATGTAAATCTACAACGCATGTTGCTATCCATTCTTACTTTTCATCTTAGCTCAATCAGCTCTAAAGATACCGTTTCAAAAGTATTCAGTAATAATACCCTAACAGTAATCAGACATTCTGTGGATTAAAAAAAGTCAACACACCCTTGTTAAAATGCCAGGTATTTGTGATGTGAAAAAAAGGGGACCAGGATGAATCACTTCAGAACTTTTTACAACTTTAATGTGACCTATAACCTGTACAACTAAATTGAAAAACAAACCGAAATCTTTAAGAGGGGGAAGTAAAAATAAAAAACTAAAATAATGTGGTTGCATAAATTTGCAAACCCTCATAAAACTTGGGATGTAGCTGTGTTCAGAATTAACCAATCGCATTCAAACTCACGTTAAATAGGAGTCAGTACACATCTGCCATCATTTAAAGTGCCTCTGATTAGCCCCAAACAAAGGGTACAAAGAATTGTCAAGGCATTAGATATACCATGGAACAGAGTAAAGACATACATCATCAAATAAAGAAAATATGGTGTAACAGTGACATTACCAAGAACTGGACGTCCCTGACACAGGCGTAAGTGTGCTACGTAACAGTGACATTACCAAGAACTGGACGTCCCTTCAAAATTGATGAAAAGATGAGAAGAAAACTGGTCAGGGAGGCTGCCATGCCAAGAGGGCTACAGCAACATTAAAGGAGCTGCAGGAATTCCTGGCAACTACTGGCTGTGTAGTATATCAGATAATAATATTGATTTATACTGCCTTTCTGGCCACATCAGAAGACACTGACACAGGCGTAAGTGTGCTATGTAACTCTTTTAGCTCTGCTGCTCTATTCCTGAGTTCCACATATTTTAATTCCATTATTATCAGAAATAACCACTACATTTAAATGTTTGTTTAGTCAGGGTAGGGCAATAGTTCGTCCCACTGTTTAGCAATACTCAAGAATATATCGACAGTTTAAGCACTCGTTTTCCCATCAGTTAACTACTTAGCTCAGCGCTAAGCCATATCTTCTCCCTCCCACTTTTCTGCTCTGTCTTGCTCAGTGTGTCCGATATTTAGTTACTCCTCTGCCTCTTTTAGCAATAAAGGTTCGTGTAAAAAATGTGGGATATTTGCAGTGTTGGAGGCGGGGCATAGCGAACTGGAGTCTCGGCTCTGCACCTTGGAAGCAAATTCTTTAGCTGCGGTAGCTAGCCAGCCCCACTTAGCCATTCCCCAGCAGTTCCTGAGCAGCCGGGAAACCAAGGCGACTCGGTAACTGTCCGAAAGAAGCGTAGTCCAAAACCAAAGCCCACAACGGTATACCACCCACCCCTTCACGTTTCCAACCAGTTCTCCCCACTCAGCGACACACCCGCTGAGAAACAAAATCTGGTCATTGGCAGTTCTATCCTGAGAAACGTGAAACTAGTCACACCAGTGAACATAGTTATGTGCATCCCTGGGGCCAGATCGGGCAATGTCGAAGCAAATTTGAAACTGCTGGCAAAAAGTAATTGTAAATTTAGTAAGATTGTAATTCATGTCAGCAGTAATGAGACCCAACTACATCAGTCGGAGGTCACTAAAATTATTATTGAGTCGGTGTGTAATTATGCCAAAACAATGTCGGACTCTGTAATTTTCTCTGGACCACTTCTCTGTACTTCCATTAGGACTGTTTCCTCCCAATAATCCCATTGATCCTCTGTCTGTTCCCCGACCTCCTAAATTGATTAAATTTAATGTAAAGAAAGGCAGAGTATCACACAAAAACCTAGTAAAAATAAACACAACCAATGTACTAGTAAAAAAATAACAAGAAAATTAAATGTGGACTCCTGAACCTCAGATCTCTATCATCCAAAGCTCTGATAGTAAATTAACCGATATCAGCTCAACATATTGATCTATTATGTCTTATAGAAACCTGGCTCTCTCATGATGAATATGTTAGTTTAAATGAATCCACTCTTCCTAGTCATACCAGCATGCACATCCCTTGGGATAATGGCAGAGGAGGT
Organism: Mola mola; assembly: GCA_001698575.1. Lineage (NCBI taxonomy): Eukaryota > Metazoa > Chordata > Actinopteri > Tetraodontiformes > Molidae > Mola > Mola mola. Next base: position 2,717,194 of record KV751359.1, read on the forward strand.
GGAGCTGCTGCTATCTAAAAATCTGCTCTATTAATTAAACCTTAAACATAAATGAAATTATAAAGATTGAAATTTTGATTCTTATTCTGTCTCATCCAGCCTGGAAAACAGTGAAATCAATACTATTTGTTATAGTATACCGCCCCCCGGCACATACTCTGAATTTCTGTGTGAAAGACAAAGTAATTATTGTAAGTGATTTCAATATTCATGTGGATATTGAAAATGGTAGCCTTGGTTCTACATTTATTTCACGTGGAGATTCAATTGGCTTCTGTCAGTGTGTACAGAAATCTACTCACTGTCTTAATCATACTCTGGATCTTGTAATTGATGTATGGGATCGAAATTGATCACTTAACAGTTGTTCCTCATAATCCATTTTTATCTGACCATCACTTAATAACATTTGAACTTTTAACAGATAAATACATGGTGACAGGCAAACATTTCTACTCAGGATGTCTATCAGAAGATACTGTAACTAAATTTATAGAATTTATTGCATTAGCTCTGGATCCACTGCCTTGTCAAACTAGAGTAGAGGATCCATTGGTTAAGCCCAGTCCTCCCCAAATTGACCACTGGTTTGATAGAATCTCAGATTCATTACAAAAAAATCTAGACTCCATTGCTCCTATAGAAAAGATTGTTAAGCATAGTAATTTAGTACCATGGTAAAGTCTTCAAACTTGCAAACTGAAACAAGATACCCAGAGACTAGTGACAAAATGGCGCTCCACCAAATTAAGATTCAAGATTCAAGAGTCCAGATTTTTTTATTGACATTATGTTTGCCCATAACGAAATTTCTTTTGGCAGCCTCGGCCCAGATACAGTAAAAGGACAATAAAAAGGTCACTGTGCAATAAAAATCAAAATCAAAATATTTACAAGTAAACTGCAGCAAAATCAGCATCTTTGGAAAACCTGGTTCATGAGCAGTAGATGATGTAAAGTGCACATGAAAACAAGGTATATCACAGAAATGTGGATGTAAACATAAACAACCTTGCATCCCAGTGCATTAGTGTGTGTCTGCGGTGGGGGAGTTGTGTGTGTCTGTATGACTGCAGGGGTCCGGTGATCAGTGTGTGTGTCTGTGTGCTTTCACAGCTCTGGAGAAAAAGCTGTTAAAGCAGTCTGTTCGTCTTGTTTAGATGTTTCTGTACCTCTTCCGGGATTGAAGAGCCACAAACAGTCTGTTTCCCGGGTTGGTGGGATCTGCTGCAATACAGCTGGCCTTCCTTTGAATCCTGCCAGTGTACAGCGAGTCCAGATCTGGGAGAGGTCATTCCACAATTCCCTGAGCAGTTCTCGCCACCCATGATGTCTTTTCTGCCCTGAGCTGTGCAGCTGCCATACCACACAGATGCTCTCCACTGGGGCCCTGTAAAAGTTCACCAGCAGCCGAGAGGAGAGTCCAGCCCACTTCAGTTTCCTGAGGTAGAAGAGTCTTTGTTGGGCCTTCTTCACCAGGTGAGATCAGAGGAAATGTGGACGCCCAGAGATATCCAGAGACACAGCGATGTCGGCATCCCGAGGTTGTGAAGCTTCAGTGCCAGCTTGGCTGGAACAACAATGTTAAAAGCTGAACTGAAGTCAGCAAATAGCATCCTAACATAAGGGTTAGGATGCTCCAGGTGGCTCAGTGCAGAGTGGAGTGCTAAGGAGACTGCAACCTCTGTAGATCGGTTCTCCCTGTAGGCAAGCTGCAGATTGTCCAGATCTGCAGGGATGAGGTCCTTGATGTGTCTGAGAAGGATCCTCTTAAAGCACTTCATGATCACCGGGGTCAGGGCAACTGGGTGGTAATCATTTAGGCAGGTGACAATTTATTTGTTTGCTACAGGCACGATGATCGAGGATTTGAGGCAGTCAGGAAGTGTAGCAAGCCGCAGGGACAGGTTGAAAATGTCCAGAAATACTCCAGCCATCTGGTCAGCAAACAGTTTACCAGAATGTGAGTGAAGCAATGAGTCCCGATTATTGTGGCAGGATAGCCTTAAAACATACACGAAGGACATTTGCACTGCTAAAGCAGCCTACTACTCAGCATTAATAGAGAACAATAAGAACAATCCCAGGTTTCTGTTCAGTACTGTCCATGCCAGCTGACCTTTCTGTGAACACAGAGGTCTTAAGAATCAGCTACAACATCAGATAGTTATCTAAACAGTTTTACACCTATTGACTTTGAGCAACTATTCTCAACAATTATTTCCTCTAGACCAGCTATATTTATTCTAGACCCCATTCCTACTAAAATACTTAGACACACTATCCCTAATTAGCACTTTCCTTTTAGACATGATTAATTCATCCCTGATAACAGGCTACGTACCACAGCCCTTTAAAGTAGCTGTAATCAAGCCTCTCCTTAAAAAGCCAACACTTGATCCTGATGTTCTGGCAAACTACAGACTAATATCTAACCTTCCCTCTATGTCTTAAGTCATACAGAAAGTGATAGCAAATCAGTTATATGATTTTCTTCAGACTAATAACTTATCTGAAATTCTCCAGTCAGGTTTTCTAAAGCATCATAGCACAGTCTGCACTAGTCAAAGTTACAAACGACCTTTCAATTGCATCTGACAAGGGACTTTCATCTGTACTTGTTATGTTGGATCTTAATGCAACGTTTGAGACCATCGACCATCAGATCCGAATAGAGAGATTAGACACCTTAATTGGCAATAATGGAGCAGCATTAAATTGGTTTAAGTCTTATTTATCTGACAGAACTCAGTTTGTACATGTTAACAATAGCTCTTCTATGTACATGTTAGCTATGGAATTCCACAAGTATCAGTATTAGTGCCAATTCTTTTCATTTTATATATGCTTCCTCTAGGTAACATTATCAGAAAACATGATATTAATTTTTACTGCTATGCAGATGACACCTAGCTATATTTATCCTTCAAACTAACGAAACCAACAGAACTAGCTAAATTTCAAGTCTGTCTTAAAGATATTAAAATGTTGAAGACCTGCAATTTTTTGCTGCTCAATTCAGATAAAACCGAAATTATTGTCCTCGGTCCTGCACACCTCAGAAATAAATTACTGAATGACATAGTAACTCTGGACGACATCTCCTTAACTTCTAATAGCATTGTAAGAAATCTGGGAGTTGTCTTTGATCAGGATCTCTCCTTTGACTCCCCCATAAAACAAATCTCAAGCTCTGCCTTTTTTCATTTACGTAATATTGCAAAAATCAGATATTTTCTGTTTCAAAATGATGCGGAAAAAATTGTTCCTTGCCTTTGTCGCTTCCAGGCTTGACTGCTGCAACTCCTTATTATCAGGCTGTACTACCAAGTCAATAAAGACTCTCCAACTGATTCAAAAAGCTGCTGCTCGTGTACTCACTGGAACACGAAAAAGAGATCATAACTCTCCTGTTCTAGTTTCTCTGCATTGGCTTCCAGTGAAACCAGAATAGAATTTTAAGTTCTCCTCCTCACCTACAAAGTTTTAAATGGTCAGGCACGTTTGTGCCTTAAAGAACTTAGAGTGCCTTATCACCCAATTAGAACGCTGTGCTCAAAAAATGCAGTCTTACTGGTAGTTTCGAGGATCTCTAAAAGTAATCTGGGAGGCAGAACCTTCAGCTACCAGGAACCTATTCTCTGGAACCAGCTCCCAGTTCAAGTCTATGGGGCAGACACCTTCTCAGTGTTTAAGAGAAGGTTTAAAACCTTCCTTTTTGATAAAGCTTATAGTTATGGCTGGCACAGGCCGGCCCATTGTTATACTACTATAGGTTTAGACTGCTGGGGGATTTCCTATGATACACTAAGCACCTCTTCCAGATGAAAAACTCCTCTTCCTCTCTACTCTGTCATGTCCCAGTATTTGTGTTACTAACTTCACCTCGGCAAATTTTTTCCCAGAATCTCTCTGCCTAATTGTCTCTCAGCCACCTGGTGACGTGGGTATGACGGTTCTGCTAGGGACCTGCTATCCAGTAGAGATGTGACCTTGTGTCTGGGATCATGATCAACTTCAAGTATCCTACCCAGCAAAAGACAAAGTGGCCTGGAATCCTGACCTGGATCACCGTGTGGTGACTCTGCACTTTAATAAGATGCTTCTGGACTCAGTTCTCATGTTTTCATATCCATAGACTGTAATGCGTGCCATATTGTTGTGCTCTGTATTTGTGACATCTATTGCACGTCTACCTGTCCCAGGGACAGGGATCCCTCCTCTGTGGTTCTCCTTGAGGTTTCTTCTTTTTCCCTGTCTAGAGTTTTTGGAGTTTTTCCTCAGCCGGTTCGAGGGTCTGAGGGTAGAGGGTGTTGTTATGTACAGATTGTAAAGACCTCAGAGGCAAATTGTTATTTGTGATTTTGGGCTATACAAATTAAACTTGATTGATTGATTGAAACTTGGCGTTGTCAAAATTATTATGTCAGCCTTAATGAATCCACTCCTCCCAGTCACATTCACACACACATTCACCGAAACACTGGCAAAGAAGGTGGAGTTGCGGTCATTTTCAACTCTGCCCTGTTAATAAACCCTAAGCCCAAACAAAATTTTACTTCATTTGGAAATCTCATTCTTGGCATTTCCGATCCAACCATGAAAACTCTGCAACCAATTATGTTTGTTATAGTGTATTGAGCACCTGAACTCTACAAAGAATTTTTATCTGAATTTCAGTGTTTCTCTAGGCGTTGGTCCTTAAAACAGATAAAGTCATTATTGTAGGTGACTTTAATATCCATGTAGACGTTGAAAACTACAGCCTTGGTACAGTATTTCTCTCACTATTAGATTCATTCGGCTTCTGTCAGTGTGTACAAGAATCAACACACACTTTTAATCACACCCTTGATCTTGTTCTGACATATGGCATTGAAATTGAGCACTTAAAAGTCATTGTGCAAAATCTGCTTTTATCAGATCATTATCTTCTAACATTCGAATTTCTGCTCATCAACTATAAACCAAGTGTCACTAGTTAGTATAGCAGATGCATATCTGAGGACACTGTTGAAAGTTTCAAAGAAATTATTCCCTCTGCAATAATTTCAGTGCCATATCCCAAAATAACAGAGGAGTCATACCTTAAATTTAGCCCCTCCCAGATGGATCACCTTGCTGATTTCACTGCCGGCTCTCTACGTGCTTCACTCGATTCTATTGCCCCAGTTAAAAAGAAAACAAAACCACTCAAGAGACTAGCTCCATGGTATAATCTTGCTTAAAACAGAAAACTCACAAACTTGAAAGGAAATGGCCTTCCACTAAACTGGAAGAGTCACACCTGACCTGGCAGGATAGCCTTAAAGAATACAAGAAGGCCCTTGGCCGCACAAGAAACGATTACTATTCAGCGTTAATAGAATAAAACGAAAAATATGCCAAGGATTTTTGGCTTATTTCTGTTTTCTTTTCAGCACTGTAGCTAGGCTGACTGAGAGCCATCATTTAATTGAACCATGCATTCCTACAACCAGAAATCATTTTATGAACTTCTTTAATAATAAAATTATACTCATCAGAGAAAATATCCTACACCCCACAGATTCCAGTTCAGCAACAATAGCTATAGAGGCCAATACTAGTCCTGATATGTGTTTGGAAAGCGTCCATCCAATTGACCTTCATGAACTAACCACAACATTATCTTCATCTAAATCGTCAACTTGTATACTAGACCCCATAAGCCACTAGGCTGCTCAAAGACATTTTACCCTTAGTTAGCACTCTGCTACTGAATATAATAAATCTATCCCTTGTAACACAACCTTACACTCCCAGGATGCGGGGTTATTGGTGATCCCAAGAATCTCCAAAAGTAGAATGGGAATCAGAGCCTTCAACTATTATGCTCCTCTCCTGTGGAACCATTTTCCGGTCTCTGTAGTGGAAGCATTTTAAGAGTAGGCTTAACACTTTGCTTTTTGATAACAATTATAGTTAGGCCTGGCCTATCCAGCACTTAGTTATGCTGCTATAAGCTTAGGTTGCTGGGGGAACACTTCATGATGCACTGAGCTCTCTTCTCTGCCCCCTCTGACTCTGACTCAATCTCTGCTCCTCTAAATGTCCATATCCTAACAAAACATTATATCAACTTTACTTCTTCCGGGAGTTTTTTTGCCGTATCATCCTGCAGGTCTTTCTAGGTCATGGTGGGAGCTGCTGCTCTGGTCCTGCCTGACGCCTACTGTTCAAATTAGGACAGCAGATCCTGTGTCTTGGATCCTAGGCTGGATTGCCCAGCCTACCCAATGGATTACAATGACTTCTGGACCAACATAGTATACCCATACTATATCTGGATTTATAGACTCATATGAACTCACTACATTCTTAGTAGGGTTAGGGTTAGTGACATCCTATTGCAAGTCAATCCATCTCATGAAGAAGGATCCCTCCACTGTGGTTCTTCCTGAGATTTCGTATGTTCTATGTTTAAGGTTTTTTAAGTTTTCCCTCTCCTGGTTCGAAGGTGTAAGGGCAGAGGGTGTCCCATCTGTACAGTTTGTCAAAGCCCAGCGAGATAATATGTCATTTGTGATTTTGGGCTATTTGATTTGATTTAGTAGATGTGACAACAATCTCCTGTAATTGTCTGGGCTATGGGGTAGGATTGCAAGAAGGAAGAAAAACGTCCAAGCCCGGCTAAATTTTGAAAAAAAACTAATTTGAAATCTCCCAAAAGCATGTGGGAAAATGTGTTATGGTCAGATGAAACCAATGTAGAACTTTTTGGCCATAATTCCAAAAGGTATGTTTGGTGCAAAAACAACACTGCACATCACCAAAAAGAATACCATACCCACAGTGAAGCATGGTGGTGGCAGCATCATGCTTTGGGACTGTTTTTCTTCGGATGGAACTGGGTACATAGTCAAGGTGGAAGAAATTATGAACTGTTCTAAATACCAGTCAATGTTGGCAAAAAACCTTCAGGCTTCTGCTAGAAAGCTGAAGATGAAGAGGAACATCTTTCAGCACGACAATGACCCCAAGCATACGTCCAAATCAATAAAAGAACCAGAAGAATATTAAAGTTTTGGAATAGCCCAGCCAGAGCCAGGACCTGAATCCAATTGAAGAACTGTGGGGTGATCTGAAGAAAGCTCTACACAGGAGATACCCTCCCAGTCTAACAGATTTGGAAGATTTTTTCAAAGAAGAGTGGGCAAATATTGCCAAGTCAATATGTGCCATGCAGATAGACTTCTACCCAAAAAGACTGTGGTGTAATAAAATCAAAGAAACAACAAACAACAAAGTTTAAGGGTGCTCACTCTTTTGCACATTATTTTAGTTTTTTGTTTATTTGTTTTTTTTAAAACACACATTAGTTTACCTACATGCTCTCTTGAGTCCAGCATGATATAGCAATGAGATATTGTGAATAAGAGCTATGAAAAGGCTTGTGAAATTACAGTTAAGTCCAGAAGTATCTGGTCAATACCCAGTTGTATGATTTTGCCTCTATACACCACTACAATGGATTTGAAATCAACAATAAAAATGTGATCGAAGTGTAGACTTTCAGCTTTAATTTAACAGATTTTGCAGAAACCTAGGATTTACCATTTAGGAATCACAAATACTTTATGCAGAGTACCTCCCTTTTCAGGGGCTCAGAAGTATTTGGACAACTGTCTGACAAGCAGTTTCATGGCCAGGTGTGGTTTGTTCCCTTTTTACTTCAAGACAAATGAAGCAGATAAAAGGTCCGGTGTTGAATTCAGGTGTCAAATTGGCATTTGGCAGCCGTTTGACTGGAGCTATCAATTTGAAGTCCAATGAGATGTTAATGCAATTGAAGGAGGCCATCATTAAGCTGAAAAACACTAAATAAATCTATCAGAGAGAAAGCAAAAACTTTAGGAGTGACCAAATCAACAATTTGATATATTCTTAAGAAGCAAGAATGCACTGGTGAGCTCAACAACATCAAAAAGCCTAGAAGACAATGGCAGAGAAACTAAATTGGATGATCACAGAATCCATTCCTTGGTGAAGAAACACCCATCACAACATGAATTCAATAATACTTTGGAGAATGTAGGCAAATCAGTGTCAAAATTCTTCAATCAAGAAAAACTTTCATGAATGAAAATACAGAGTATTTACAACCACTGGTAACATTCAAGAACAGGAATGTCAGGAATGCCAGATTAGACTTTTTTTTTTCAAAATATCTAAAAATGTCTCCTAAATTATGGGATCAGATTATTTGGACAGATGAAACCAAGATAAACTTGCATAAGTATGATGGGAAGATAAAATTATAGAGAAGGAAAGGAACAGTTCATGATCCAAAGCATACCACATCATGTGTCACACATGTTGGAGGCAGTGTTATGGCATGGGCATGTATGGCTGCCAATGGAACAGGCTCACTGGTTTTTATTGATGATGTGACTGCTGACAAAAGTAGCAAGATGAATTCTGAGGTGTATAGGGCTATAATCTCTGCTCTCATTCAGCCAAATAATAGTATGGCACTTCACTTTGCAGATGGATAAAGACCCTAAACAAACAAAGCGAACGCAACTGAAGACTTTCTGAAAGCAAAGAAATGGAAAATTCTTCAATGGGCGAGTCTGTCACCTGATCTCAACCTAATAGGAAAGCTTTTCAGTTACTGAAGACAAAACTGAAGGCAAAAAGACCCACAAAAAGGCAGCAACTTTAGGTGGCTGCAGTGAAGGTCTGACAGATCCTCTCAATGGAGGTGATGTGCATGGACTCCAGACTTCAGACAGTCATTGGCTGCAAAGGATTTCATTCAGGTATTAAAAATATGGTTATATTTACAATTAAGTGCAATTACTTTTGAGGCCCTGAAAATGCACGTACTCTGTATAAAATGGCTGTGATTCCTAAATGGTAAACGCCGTATTGTGAAACCTGAAAGCCTACACTTCGATCACATCTTGACTATTTAATTTCAGATGCACTGTGGTAAAGGCAAAATGATAAAAACTGTGTCAAATTCGAAATACTTCTTGACCAACTGTAGTAACGTAAAGTAATGCATGTTTGTTTTCAATTACGAATGTTGTGTAACATTAAGCTAGAGCCAACAATAAACTAATCAAGCCACAACCATTAGCTCCCCCTAGCATAGCCAATTCAAATAAGACCAATGATACACGACAGAAAACAAGTAACAATTACAACATTTACAGAACAATTTCATTATAACAGTAAGAGCTGTAGTAGTTCAGTAACATGCCTAAATAAATCGAGCAGTGAAGTTGATTTGTTTCAGTGCAAGGCACGAAACCCCAGCTCAATGACCATAGCCTTCTCCCCCACAGCAGCAGCTCATCCAGGTCTCCTGCCGGGGGGCATTAACCTTCAGGCGCTCAATAAACACAGCTCAGGGCTTCACCCCTCATGCTGAAATTCCCTAACTTCTAGGTAGGGAATTCTCAGCAGGCAGGAATATATAGGCAATAGTCACTAATGAAAACAGACATAAGTAACATTACTTACGTTGAAGAGAAGAGGAGTCAGCTCTGAGTCAGATTGGAGGCCTTTAGCATTTCGTAGGGCCTTCCATCTTGGAAATGCTACACCAATGTTGACACTGGTCTTCTGCTTCTCTTTGTCTGAAGTCTTTATAACCAAAGAACGCGTTGTCATTGGTCGAAGAGACGTTGAAATGTCCATGCTACGCACTGCACTCTGCCAATCAGCTTTCAAACTCTGTTTGTGGTCATGCCCCAAGCACTTTAAAATGTAGGGAGAGGCCAGCTGTTTCACGAGGAGGGTTTCACATGCACTAACATGCACGTACGGCTGGGCCGGCTACCAATGCAGAGAACTGAAAAGCTCAGATATCAAAAAACACAGGGGAAGTGTGGCTGCATTCTGTGCTCAGGATGCCATTACTCCAGGGCATCTTTATGTGCTAGTTGTTTAATGTTATATTCAGGGTGAAAATCTTGCACTTCGCACCTTTTAAAGCATCATTTTAGTGTATGTAAACTTCTTCACTCACTGTGATGCGGTATTATGTAAAAAAAAATATTCTATAAGTGAGCTATTTTTGGAAAAATTACTTCATGCACAAAGGGGATGTCTTTATTTCATTTTTACATTTTCATTGCAGTTACTGTGTTTTTGTAGTTTGAAAGTTTAAGGACAGGGTGTGAGCTGTCATTAAAGTTAGTTTGACTAAAGTTTACACTTCATATGGTATATACAGAGTGTTTGAGTGAGATACAATTTAGGGGGTGTCCCCATTGAGGAATTTACATAGTTTAATGTAAAGAGTGGTCAAGTCTTGTCCATTGTTGACTAACATACCTTAAGTACCATATCTCTTCCTCTGCGGTATTTTTCAAGTATTTTGTATTCATTATGTGCATCGTCTCTCTTTTGCACAGTGTGTAACCTGCCTTTAGTGCATGCATTAGCTCTTTAAAACTTTGGCCTCAGGGTTAGGGTTATCAATGTCAATGTCACATATCCAGCGCAAAAAAATCAGCTATTTTTCTTTTTCTCCCCTTTTTTTAATGAGGGAAGGGTGGCAGATGGGAAGCAGTGTCGAAATTAGCAGTAGGACCAAGACGAGGTTGCCACCCACATGAATGCGCAAACACATTGCCCTGCTGCTCGAAGTTTGGTGTGCTGTGTTGGTCCCACTACCGATTTCAACACCATTATTCTTCTGCTGCCCTTCCTTCATTGAAATAACTAAAGAGAGGCATTACTGCATAGCAGTGTGAAAAGCTTTTTATGTTATTAAAAAAATAAATCTTAGTGGTGATTTATAAAAATAAATGAATAATATTAATTTTGATATCAGAGAGTAAAAAAAAATACCATCCCATTTAGTTTAATTGAGCAAGATTTCAGTGGGGAAATATTCAATTATGAGAAGAGAAGGAAATAAAAAGAAAACTACCTTTTCCTTTTCCAGTTTTCCCACACTTGTGGATAGAAGGACACAGACCAGAGCAGAAAGTAAATCCATCCAATCACCCGACTGATCGATGACAGAACGTTGCTATGGATAACCATAAAGCGGATCCTGAGGGAAAAACTGGAAAAAAAGAGAATAGGGTTTACAAACACAAAAGAACCTGGACAGCTGTAAAGCCACTGTTATACAATATTTTAAATGTGTATTCTCATGTTAGCTCAGTATATATACATATATAGTGCTGTGAAAAAGTATTTGCCCCCTTCCTTATTTTTTTTGCATATTTGTCACACTTAAAGGTTTGAGATTATCGAACAAATTTTAAAATTAGACAAAGATAAACTAGGTAAATACAAAGTGTAGTTTTAAATGATAATTTATTACTGGAAAAGAGCTATCCGTACCCACCCAGCCCTATGTAAAAAGTAATTGTCCCCTAAACCTAATAATTGGTTGTGCCACCCTTGGCAGCAACAACTGCATTTAAGCATTTGCAAATAACTGGCAATGAGTCTTTCATATCACTGTGGGGGATTTTTTTTCATTTTTAGTTTTAATTCAGCCACATTGGAGGGTTTGAGAAGGAACAGCCTGTTTCAGGTCATGCCGCAGTATCTCAATCAGATATAGATCTGGACTTTGACTACGACTTGACTAATTTTTCTTTTTTTTAAACCTTTCAGAGTTGGCCTGACTGGTGTGTTTGAGATTATGGTCGTGCTGTATAACCCAAGTGCGCTTGAGTTTAAGGTCACAAAACTGATGGCCGGACATTCTCCTTCAGGATTTTCTGGTAGAGAGCATATATCATGGTTCCCTTCACTAGTCGTCCAGGTCCTAAAGCCACAAAGCATCCCCAGACCATCACACAACCACCACGTTTGACTGTTGCTATGGTGTTCTTTTTATGAAATGCTGGAATCGTCTTACGCCGTAACAGGACGCACGCCTTCCAAAAAGTTCAACTTTTGTCTCGTCAGTCCACAGAATATCTTCCCAAAAGTCTTGGAGATCAAGATGTTTTTTGGCAAATGTGAGACGAGCCTTTGTGTTCTTTTTGATCAGCAGTGGTTTTTGCATTGGAACTCTCCAGTGGATGACATGCTTTGTCTATTTCTTATTGTTGAATCATGACCACTGACCTTAACTGAGGCAAGTGAGGCCCGCAGTTCTTTAGATGCTGTTCTGGGTTCGTGATCTCCAGGATGAGTCTCTTGGAGTAATTTTGATAGGCCAGGCAGTCCTGGGAAGGTTCACCACTGTTGCAAGTTTTCTCCATTTATGCATAATGGCTTACAGCATGGTTTGCTGGAGTACCAAAGCTTTAGAAATGGAATTGTAACCTTTTCCAGACTAATAGATGTCGATGACTTTGTGTCTGCTCTGGAATTTTTTAAGATTGCGGCTTGATGTGTTGCAAGTGTGGCAAATATGCAAAAGAAATAAGAAATCAGGAAGGGGGCAAATCATTTTTCACAGCACTATACATATACACACACAGAGTATAATTTTTCTCCAGTATCATTAGGACCAGTGTGTGAAGACAAGCAGCATTTAGTGGTGAGCTAATAGAATTGCATACAACAGAGCACTGCCTTGCTGTCCCGTTTGTGTATGTTTCCCAATTTAGAGAAACATAGGTTGACAAACTTGGGAAAAACTTGCAGCAGACTGCTGACAGAAAAAACTCTTTACACAATTTCTTCTTTGTAGCATTCTTTATGCGTCTCTTCATTGGTTGTATTTCAATGCCTGATGGGAAAATACAGAGTTGAACTGTTTCACAGCCCTTTTTTTACTGCATTCCCTGAGGAAACATTTGGCCTTGAAGTGTAGAACTCGCAGGTGGCTTACAGGTCGGCTTCACCCGAGACAATGCCAAAGGACAACGGGAATTTACCGTGTGAAAATGTCTCTGCCGAAAGTAGCCTGTTCCTGTTCTCAGAGCTATCAGAAGCTTCCACTATCTATCCTCAACCTTCACAAGGGTGTTACTTATTTGCTTGACTGTATAAAAATCGTGTGTAAGCTGACTAAAGTCAGTCAACCATGTACTACTCGTAGTGCTTGCTTTGACTTCTTGCCGCAAAAGCTTTTAGTGAGACTCCACTGACTCTGTCATTATTGATAATGAATTTTCTTAACAATGCCACTAAGGTATATAACCACAAAGGCTTTCTGTCTATTCTCTGTTCCGAAAGTAACATGGCGTTGCAAGATGGGGCTTACCATGGAAGGGGGCCCTGCTCCCATGTAAATATTTTTTAGTCTAAGATTACACATACACAACGGTTCTTGATTTAAGGCGATTACCCTCTATTGTTAACAAAGCTGGGAAGATTTTATAATGTGTTTGCAGATAGATCTTAAATTCTACACACTGGTCCTTTGAGCTTGTCACATACTGATGTTGGAATATAGATGGGATTGAGATGAGATGCACGGTATGTCCTGGTGTGTTTCATATTATGCAAAACTTTAAGCAAAGACCATTTCCCCTGCAGTGCAGAATAAAGGAAGGGGTGTTCATCATAAACCTTTTGGTTTTCTGTGCATAAACAAGAAGTTCTACAAGTTTCAGCTATGAAGTGCCAATCCTCTCTATTATGCTCTATTCAATCCATCTTTAATTCTATATAACATTTAGCATCTGCTAAGTAGTATAAACAAACAAATGCACAGCAAAATTATAACTTACATTTCTGTTATCTGCCTTTCTAGAGTAGAAATACTGTATCTACAGTTCAGTTTTTACCAGAGGCGGAATTAAACTATGTATGTTTCCTAAAGCATAATGCAAGCCCAAAATACTCCTGTTTTACTTATTTTTTTTCCTATTTTATGCAAGTCTATAGAGTTAGGTACCTAAGTATTTGGACAGTGACAGACTTTTTTGTTACATTACATCTGTACACCAAAACAGTGGTTTTGAAATCTATCAAGATCATATCTTTCAAGATGGCACCCACTGTGTCAGACATGTTTCTGTGTTCTCTTTCTTCATGTGTTTTTCAAGAATTTTGTTTTAGAATGTTTTATTTTGCATGTCATGAGCAAAGTTGAGTCTCTGATAACCTACAGCAGACACATCTGGACAGGCTCATACCGTACAAAAGTGTACAGTATGAACCTACATTAATACCCTCTTGTACTGCATGACCTGAGCACCTGCTTTTCCATTGTTGACCCCTCAAGGAGTAAAAGACCAGAAAGAGGGAACAGCATGACAAATGCTGATGAGGGCAATTAGGAGTTCTGCGTACCAGGCTGAAAATGTGGACTAATCGATTGCCATTGCCTCGCCTCCTGCTTGCGTATGCTCACTGGATAACAAGCTGGATGAACTAGAAGAGGAGCTATAGCATCTTTGAGTCTTCTTCACAAGTGATGGGAAATGGGAGCATTAGATGTACTGATGGATAGGTGCCGCATCAGTAGTAAGGCAGAAGCTGAGCACGGAGCTGAGCTGGAAGGCAAAAGTTTTTATCAGGTATTTTTTGCAATTTCTGCAGGATGCTGCCGATGAACCTGTCAAAGTTGAACAGGAGTTAGCAGGGGAGGTAATCAAGATTTACATAATGTGGAACAAAGATTGATCAGTCAAAGAACCAGCAGATGTTGGAATCAGGATTGATGGCATCACTGTACTTAATAACCTTGGAAATCTTGGCAGAGCCTGCTACTATCTTCGCGGCCTTACGTATACCCTCGATTTGAGTTACCCCGGGATAGGTCTTCTCTCCTTCCTCCGTATGAATTCTTAGCTGTGCTGGATAGATGCGTTTGGCTCTGATGTTTATCTGTTTTAGTTGTTTAACTGTATTCCGTACCTAGCCTCTCTTTTTTTGCAGATCAGGGGAATAGTCATGGTAAAAGTATATAGGCGTTCCTTTATAAAGAATCTGTCTTTGAATCCAGGTTTGTCTCAGGATCGTGCCCTTCACTGAATAATCCATAAACCTAACAACTAATGATGCTGGTGCAGCAGAGGGATTTGTTGGTTTGGCTGGATCGGTGGGCCCTCTCTATTTGTAGGCTCCCTTCAGGGAGTGGTTGAGGGACGAGTTGAATCAGCTTCTGTACAAAAACTTTCACGTCAGGTCCTTCACTATCTTCCAGCACTTGGTAGATCCTTAGATTGTTCCATCTTGACCAGTTTTGTAGGTTTCCATACCTAGCCATTAAGTCCATCGCCCTGCGTAGCAGATACCGTATGGCTCTCTCATGTCTCCTCCCAACATCAAATGCAGTACTAATACGGTCTTTGGCCTCCATGGTTTGTTATTCTAGTTTAGTCAGTTCACCTTTCAGTTCTCCCATTGAGGATTCTAGTTTTTTCAACAACATTTTGGTCTGACTGGACCATCCATATTTTCTTTCCTGAGTTTCTCCAGCTCCGCTAATATTTTAGACTCTGCGTTGCACATGCTAGCAACGGTTGCACTTAGAGTCTGCATTAACATTAATTGCTTCAGTTTTTCGGTCTTGTCCTTCATGTTCTCCTGCTTGTTTGAGCCTTTTCCTCTCAAAGATATTGCCACTTTGAGTCTATGCAATTTTGCAGAGTTTTTCAGTTCATTTTTTAGGAAAATAACAATTGAACAACTGCCTTCAACGTGGAGTCACAGATAGCCCTGAAGTGTACACTTTCAACATTAATTCCAAGGGGTATCACAAAACCATTGTATTAATATCAAGGAATTACAACCATTTTTACTCAAGAAATTAAAGACATCATAGAAGAAAAGTCACAGCAGTACAACAGTACACAGAATGTGGGAAGAACTTACTCCCTGTTCCCTACCCCGTAAAAATTTCTGGATCTAGATGGTCACCACCAAAATCTGTTAAACTGTTCTTCAAGTAATTTCCCAACTCTACTTTAAATTATATTGAAACCCATCCATAACTTTTTGAGTTAAAACAACCAAATAAACATTGACAAAAACATAACCATGTCAGAGGTAAATAATATACAAGATAAAAAAGTAATTTATGAGCTAGACAGTGATGTGATGATACATCATTCACAATTCAATAGAAATCCCAATACACAGAACAAGATAGAGATAGATAGAGGTGACTTTATTTATCCCTGTAAGGAAATTAATTGATATGATATAAATCGTAATAAATTAATATACCAAAACTCTAATACTAATTAAGTTTTTGAAAACACTAAAACGCAATGATGTTTTGCCATTGCAGAAATATATAATCAAACCATATTTTTTGAGAGGTTTCTTATTACTTCCCTGCACATACTTTGGATCATTTATGCAGATATTTTGAAGAGATCTCGTGCCACGAGAACTAACGATATTAAAATGTGATGATTTATCTCATTGGGTGAAAATCTGTCTCACGAAGCAAAGGCCCATCAAACTTCTATTTATGACCAGTGGGGGCAGTACACCTTTCACCATCAAATCTGTTGGAGGAGGAGGAGGAGGAGGAGGAGGAGAAGGAGAAGGAGGAGAAGAAGAAGAAGAAGAAGAAGAACAACAACAACAACAACAACAACAAGAACAAGCCTATCCAGCTGCCATCTGACAATATAAACAGATTTAACTACTTTTAAATAATTTGCGTGACAGCATTTTGGGTACTTACTTAAAATAATAAATGGCAACAGGGTGACAGACAAGACACAACCAGTATGTAAGCACTGTTAAGAAAACACTGCCTTAAACACGGCTAAGATGAGCAATATGCTAAGACACTTACAGAAAGAACACAACTCTAGATTAAAATCAGCTTGCACAGTCAAGTGCTAAAGTCATGGGAATAACAAGAAACAATGGCGTTTTCATCACAGCTGATATGAGGCAATTTTTCATGGTAGAAAGGGCCATGGGATTTTGGCGACTCCTACCTGCATAGTTCATGTATGCACCCAAACCAGCATTTCAATGTTTATTTACAGATAAATCATAGTCAGTGACAAGGTTAATTCACTTTTGAATTCAATATTCAAAAAACAGGTCTTGGAACTCATCCCTCATAGAAATTTATGAAAGAAGACAAAAATTAAGTATTATACCAGTTGTATTGTGTCTTTGCTGTTACCCACCTGTTGAGATCTGTTTGGTTGCTTAGCAAGTATGTGGTAACCTGACCAACTTCATGGGATGTCACATTGAAAGCGACTGAGGTTGAATGTATTGGTAGTGACACCTAAATAAAAACAAAAAAGCATAAACAAACAAGATTTCAGTAAATAACATCATTGTGTTATGTCGTGTATACTTTTCATGGTTGGATCTACTGCTATGATCCTGCTTGATGTCTACTACTGCTATGATTACAACTGATGCTTTATTGATGAAGAATGATCTCTCTGATACTGGTTCTTGTCAGTACACGCATTTCTGCACTCTAGATTAGTTGGAGAGTCTTTAGAGACTTATTATGGCTGCCTGAAAATAGAGATTCGCTGTAATACAGCATGGAAGTAACAAATGCATGGTCTAATTTTTCTGCATCTTGTTTAGACAAAATGTGCCTGATTTTTCGGGCATATCCTGAAATATCAAAACTGATATTCATAACTGATATTCTGCCGAACATATTGCAGAATTGACAAATAAAGGTAATTTGACTTTGATTTTGATTTTTTCTATGTTATGGAAATATGGCAGGTTTTAACATTTATGTCTAAATCTAAATATCCTAAACTGACATTTCAGATATCAACAATGTCATTTTGAGAGTTGGAGAGATCTGTAACATCATTTTGCCTAGTCAAAACTTTAAAGATATCTGTAAGTACGTCATTAAAAACATCATCTGACATGTATATATATCCAAAATGACAAGTAGAGATATCTGTAATTCAGTTTTTACTAGTCACAATTTAAGTTACAGATATCTCAAACTTCATCTTGACCTGTCAGGATTGCTGCACTCACTTTGTTGATAAGACGCTTCCTATGGATAGCCGTACAAATGTAATGGAGAAAAAAGGGGAGAATAGCATTGTTGTTAGCAGCAACAGGTGGGTGCTCTTTTAGCTAAAATAAAATTCCAGCAGCTTCTGTAATGACAGTTTGAGCCGCCATGCGTATGGCAAGCCATTTTAACATTGAATAGCTAGTCCTGATATGTGGCGCACCTATCTATGGCAAGTCCCTCCTCTTGCTTTCTCTCACTTCTGAAATAATTACGGATATCTGTAACGTCATTTCACCTAGTCAAAACTTTAGTTAGAGATATCTGTGACATCATTTCGCCTGGTCAAAACTTTAGTTAGAGCTATCTGTAACGTAAAGATATCTGCAATTGTATTTTGGATATCTACAAACTACAATATAGATATCTTTAATTGAGGGGGTGTTGAAGATATATTGAATGGAATTACAGATAGTCATAATTCAGTTTCAGATATCAACAAATCACATTGCAGATATCCAAAACTGAATATCAGATATCCGTATTGAGAAACCCCATACACATGAATGCGGAAAGTGACATAATTCCCCCTAGGAAGAAATCAGTTGTGGATATCCAAAATGTTTTGACTAGGACGAATTGAATTACGGATATCTGAAACACATACCCAGACTAGCAATTAAATGTTAAAACGGATGGCCATAATGGAGGTGAAAGAGGGCAGTCCTTGAAATCTCTCTTATGTGAGAATTAAAATAGTCCTGATCAAAGATAACGTCACAGTTTTTTTACAGTTGTGCTGGAGGCCAAGGCAACACCATCCAGATCAACTATTTTGTTAGATAATGGGTCTCAAGATGTCTGGGGCCCAGCAAAATTAGTTCAGCTTTGTCCAAATTTGGGTGTAAGAAACTGTGAAACGGGCAGCACAGTGCTGCACTGGTTAAGCACTGTTGCCTTACAGCGAGAAGGTCCTGGGTTTTGATTCCCAGGTCAGGGCCTTTCTGTGCGGAGTTTGCATGATCTCCCTGTGTCTGCGTGGGTTCTCTCCAGGTACTCTGGCTTCCTCCCATAGTCCAAAAACATGCAAACTGGGGGGTTAGGTTAATTGGTCACTCTAAAATGTTCGTAGGAGTGAATGTGAGCGTGGATGGTTTTTTTGTCTCTATATGTGAGCCCTGCGATGAACTGGTGACTTGTCCAGGGTGTACCCCGGTTTCGCCCGATGATAGTGAGATAGGCTCCAGCCCCCCACGACCCCTAACAGGATTAGCGCTAGAAAATGGATGGATGGATGGATGGAAACTACCAGACATTTTTTTTAATGTCCTTAAAACATGCCTGACGTTTTGCTAATTGATCGGTTTCATCTAGTTTCATTGTTAAGTATAATTGTGTATCATCTGCAAAGCAATAAAAGTTGAACTGAATTTTTTTCTAGAAATATTACCTTAAGGATGTATACAGTGAATATTATTAGTCCATGCATAGAATTTGTTGGGACTTTGTGACTAACTTTCATATGTGGATGATTCATCATTAACATAAACAAATTGCTATCTATCAGACCTGTTCCTCTGTGATAAATTTTTATAAAACGCAGTGAAAGAGGCAGAAATAAAAAGCTCCAAAAACATACTGTACTAGCAGACATTGAGCTGAAAACCCTCCAAAATGGTGCATTTTTTTCTATAAAAGTGAACTTAAACAATAAAACTGATTTGGGAACTGGTACATGGAAATCTTTGGTCATAAAGTTGTAGGGGCTAAGACCACTATACCAAACTAAATTAAGTATGTGGCTGTTTGAGTGTGTGGGTTCATGTGTTGCTTGGGTGAGGTAAAAAGATTCTACAGTGTGTGTAAAACCAACAGTAACTGTCTGACATGGACAGTAGACATGTACATTAAAATCACCTAAGATAATGAAGTTATCATACTTGGGCATGAAATGGAATAACAACTTTAAAAATTCATGGATAAAAGTACTGTCGGGTTTGGGTATTCTGCAGATTACTAAAATTAACAAAGGGCTCTTTAAATTAACAATAAAACTACAATGTTTTAACAATGTAAAAAAAAAAAAAATATGTAAAACATGATGTAGGTGATTGATGCCATTCATCTTGGACTTTTCATCAAACACAATGTTGAATGACATGTGATGACTACGTTCATGTGTTTTATAATTACAGATATCTGAGCTATATTAGTTGTATTTGAGACATCCGTTGTCTGCTTTTTGACATCACTGCAACTGAAAGAGAGAAGCTGGAAATATGACACAAGGCAATGCGGATTATACTTCTTGGCACAATAAAATAATTGTTACTTATTTCAGCCAAAGTAGAATTAATATTGCATCTGTATTATACTAAGATTCAACAACAACTGGACATTTTTGCCTGAAGCCATGTCTCAGAAAAAATTTCATACTAAGAAAGATTAGGCTTTTCTCTGTTACAATTCTTTTTAATAATTAATACATACACAGAGTACTGAAACATGCAGCACAACTTCATTTCATTTGGTGACATGTGTTACCTGCTTAGGCAGCGTGATTATAGCTGAGTAGTTCCACTTCGAGCTGTAGGTTACATTTAAGTGAAATACAGCTGATTGGGGGAGAGCAGAACTAGAAAAAGACACAAAAATGTAATGAAAACAATACTGATCCTTAGATCCACTTTAACAAACTGTAGAAACATTAACAGGTACCATGATCTACATTGAACTTCTTTACATAAGCATATCTGCTTCTTTTCCTTGTTCATATTTACAGGAACAGCTTCAGTAGGACTGTGTTAAGTGTCACTATTATACTGTAAAACCTGTTACACAGACTGTGTAACAGTCATTACCCATCATAATAATTGGGAATCAGTTTAAACCTCCAGTACCACCGGAACCACTGCTGACAGTCCAGAGCTTTGTGACAGCTTTGCTTAGTTTAATCATACTCAAATAAACTTAGCAATAACTGCAAATCTGTTTCACAATGGATGGCACAGTGGTTAGCACTGTTGTCTTGTGTCCTGGGTGCAATTTCAGCACCAGGGCCTTTCTGTGTGAAGTCTGCATGTTCTGTGTGGGTTCTCTCTGGATACTTGGTTTCCTCCCACATTCCAAAAAACTTGCCCTCTGGTAATTTAGGGTATTTTGTTAGCCTAAATGTCCCATAGGTGTGAATGTTATTGTGAATGGTTGTACAGTATGTCACTACATGTCAGCCCTGTCATGAACTGGCAACTTATCCATGGTGTACCCTGCCTTCATTTTTTCAGTTTATAGCACAACTGGCCATAACCAGAATTTAGCAAAGCAGCCCAGATATTTCTGATTACAAGTCTAACAGTTCTACACATCTAACTGACAAACTTCGTACACGCCATGCCAGCTGATATAGAACAGGCCAAATAATGCAGCAATACACCAACACAGCGTCTAGCGTACATATTCAAAGAAGTAGTTCTATGCATCCACCTACAACACGCATCCTTGAGGCCACTCGCCAACAGTTTACATATCAAAGTGTTCTTGAGCAAAACACTGAACCCCACATTGCTCCTGCTGCTGCGCCATCGGTGTGTGTGCATGTTTAATGTTCCTGACGTGGATGTGGCACCCTGCGAGGTAGTAGCTGCCACCAATGTATTAATATGTGTGAGAATGGGTAAATGAAAAACCTGAACTCTAAAAAGTGAATTGACTGGTCTATATGACTAGATTTTGACCAATTACATGTAAATTCAAAGTAAACAATAGGGAAACCACATCGATAAAGTTCAAAACAACAAACCTAATGGGACACTTAAAACACGGTCACTCAGCTAGCATTAGCACTAGTCATAGCTCAGAGCCAACCAAAAGCCAGCAGCCTCTTATCTTTCCTGGTCTCTTCCCGGGAAAAGACCAAAGCAATTACGAGGAAAATTATGGAATTCATGGATGGACGTAGATTGCCAGTAGCTATAACTATAAATTCTATTTTTAGTTCTTTCCAGTCACAGAGAACTTCATTTTAACAGTTGTTTGTCAACTGAATAATTTGACAATAAAATTTTGTATTGAAAAAAAGGTGATTCTTTAATATGCTGTCAATTATAATTTTTAGAAAAAAAATTGGAATTTGTAAAATCAACCACACTGACAAAATCAGAATCGGCTTAGAAAATTGTAGCTGGTGCATGTGTCTAGTGAAGATTGTGTTTCTGTAGTCACCTGGCAGTAATATTGATGTTGGCTTCAGAGTATTCCTCAAGTATGACAGAATCAGGGGCAAATAAATAAACACTGGACTCTGGAAGGCAGACAGAGAAATTAAAAAATGAAACATAATAAATCACACAGACAGTAAAAGAACATAATTTCACATCATCATAAGGCAAATGGTTTGAGCTACTATATATCAATAAATCTTTATCAGAGGCCTCACTGAATCTAGAATTTTATAATGAAACTTCACTACATCGAAATAGCAATAACAGTTATTCACCCGAAATATTGATAAGCATCCACAGGATCACCAGCTGAGCAGGCATCGATGTCCTCTCAAAGCAACACATTTCTGCAAAATTATGGATACAGCCAACCTAAAAACAGGTACATAGCAAGCAAATAAAACACCAGCATTCACACTGTAACTTGTACTCATTGTTATTGGTTTGAGTGTTGATATTACCAGGACTGCTAATTAGGCAGGCTTATGGTCACTAAAAGTTTTACGAAAAATACAGTACACAAAAAACACTTATCTTTGTTGGCATTCTCCATGAATTAAAGTATAAAACCCAATTCCAAATAAGACAGGATTTTGTGTAAAATGTGTAAACAGAATATGTACTGTTCTAAATCTCATTTTGCTCTGAAACTGTCACTGTTAAAAAATGCAACCGGGTTTTCCTAAACCAAAAAACCCTGGATGACAGGTGAAGTGCAGCTCCACATCAGTGCTCATAATACCGCTTTCAGGACTGGGGACAAGGCACAATAGACTAGGGGATGATAGCAAATCTAAAGAGGGGAATCAAAGCTGCCAAGGACATGTACAGGAAGAAAATAGAGGGACATCTTACAGACAATAATCCACTGCAGGTGTGGCAGGCGATCCTGAACATCACCAACCACAGGGGTACCCTTAACTGTCAACGCTGACACTTCACTGGCAGGGGAACCCAACAGTTTCTTTGCCCGCTTCGAGGCACCCAGACCTACGGTGCCCCCTCCAGGATTCAGCAGCACCTCACTAACTCTCCATTACACAACGTGAGGTGGGAACTCAGCCAAGACAACCAGAGGAAAGCTGTTGGACCCGACAGAGTACTTGGCAAAGTACTCGCTGCATGTGCTGGCCAACTATCAGGGATCCTCACCATAATCTTTAATCTATCCCTTACCCAAGCCATCATCTCAGCTTGCCTTAAATCAGCTGTCATCATCCCCATCCCCAAGATGCCAGACAACAGTGGCCTCAACAATTTCAAGCCCAATGCCCTCAAATCGGTGGTAATGAAATCTTTCGAGAGGCTGGTCCTACGGCACATTAAGGCCTGCCTTCCCACGGCACTTGATCCTCATCAATTTGCCTACAGGGCTAACTGCTCCACCGAGGACGCCATCGCCCTCGCACTCCACATCACGCTGAGCCACCTGGAACACCCTGGAAACTATGCAAGACTGCTCTTCATAGACTATAACTCAGCTTTTAACACCATCATTCCCAACATGCTGATAAATAAACTCCTGGATCTACACCTCCCAACTTCCACCTGTGCCTGGATTAAGGACTTCCTATCCAACAGACCACAACATGTGAAACTTGGCCCCAGGATCTCCCCAGGGCTGTGTGCTTAGCCAACTCCTGAAGGACCTTTACACTCATGACTGTGCCCACACCCCCCATCCCGCAAACACCATAAGTAAGTTTGCGGCGATACCACCCCCTATCTGAGGGTGAGATGAGACAGCCGAAAGGGAGGAGGTCCACAATCTGACTGTGTGTTATCAGGCCAATAACATACTCCTGAACACTTCAAAGTCAAAAGAGGTCATCATATTCTTCCAGCGGTACAGCGTGGACAACGCTCCTCTCCACAAATTGCCCAATTTGGAGTTTCACCTTAACCTCGTAACTGAAATGCAATGACAATAAAACTCTTTCTTCTAATACAATAATTTAAAAACACTTGTCTACCTATATTCTATTAAGTTCAGCACAAACACAAGATATTTAATGTTCAAACTGATGCAAAGAATTTAGAAATTTCCCTACCTACAGCCCATAATATCATCAAAAGGTTCAGAGAATCTGGAGAAATCTCTGCTCGTAAGAGGGCAAAGCCCAAAACCAACATTGAAGACCCATGACTTTCAACCCCCTCAGATGACACTGCATTAAAAACTGGCATCATTCTGTGATGGATATTACAAAGTAAGCTTGGAAATACTTCGGAAAACCGAGATGTCAGTTAACACAGGACATGAGTCCACAATCTTAAATTGTTTTTGGAAATAATGGGTATCGAGTCCTTACAGCTATGGAGGAAAAGGACCATCCAGACTGTTATCAACACAAAGTTCAAAAGCCAGTATCTGTGATGGTATGGAGCTGTATTAATGCCCATGGTATTATTGGTAACTGTAACATCTGTGAAGGCACCATTTATGCAGACAGGTCGATACAGGTTGTGGGGCAAAATATGCTTCCATCCAGACAATGCCTTTTTCAGGGACGTCACAGCTTATTTGAGCAATACAGTGAAGACACATTCTGCAGTTTCACAACACCATGTCTCCGCAGTAAAGAGTGCACAGACGGGCCTGCGTCCAGTTCAGACCTGTCTCCCATTGAAAATGTAAAGCAAATTATGAAGCGCAAAATACGACAGAAACAGAAACCCCAGACTGTTGAGCAAATTAAGATTTACACCAAACAATGGAAAGGATTTCCACTCTCGATAGTATTTACCCCTGAAGTTACCAGAGGCCTGTACTACGAAGGGAGTTTAACATACTGGAGATAACAGCTTGTTATATAGGGCTGTCAAAGAAAGTCAGGGTTGCCAAACCTATACTACCTACAGTGAACTTAAATAATATAACGAACATGATTGTAGTATGTTATCATGGAGAATTTAATGAGACATTACTGTAAACGTGCCCCCCCAAAAAAGCATGATTTGGATTCACTGTTGTAAATTTGCAATTTTATTAATGTAGAGTTTTTCTTGGGTTGTTAAACAACACCCTCCACCACCAGCTCAGATTTTTCCTACGTACAATGGCCCTAACAGGTTAAATATTCTTTCTAAATATCTGTTAACATTTTTGATAATTCACTCCTACATTTAAGCTCCATCTCAGAATTTTACCCACTGCTAAAGATGTCCACCTGACGCAGTTGTATCAGTGGAAATGTAGGTAAGGTAACATTGAGTTAACCATTGAACAATAACTGCTAAGAGCAGTTTTGAGATGAGGAAAAAGCCTTGTGTAAAACTATATTACAGGGTAATTTGGAAGTTACATCTGATGTCAAAAAGTTACTCCTGAAGTTTCCTGGATAAGCCAATTAGTCTTCTTCATAGCACAGCCCTCAAATTTTTTTGAATCACATGCGGGTGACATCAGAAATGTAAGGATGTAAACCGACAGTTGCATCACGGTACAATACGATTTTGATTATTTGGATTCAATATTGAACAATTCAATATTTTACGGCATCACAGAGTCTGACTTGATACGATTTGACTTCCACTTTCTTCAGGCTCCTGAGAGAACATTGCTAAAATGCCTCACACATTTAAATTATAATCTTTATAACAAATGTGAAAGAATAGTTTACTTTCTACAGAACCAAATATCAACCAAATAAAAGCTGAACAGTGTAAGCAAGTGTAAGTGTAAACAGTCACCCATATTAAACAGGCATTGTTTGATAGCAGATGACACGCATCAAGGTGGAAACTGCAACAAGCATGCAGTAGAAATTGCATAATAAAGGGGTATCCTATATAAAGCAATATTGATCCGTTATTTAACTTTAAAATCAATTTGATTTTATGGTTGGTCAGCCAATCGATAAATCAATCTAATTTAATTTGTTGTTACACCCTTACTAAAGTGAGGTTAACACATTGATCTGTTGCTTCAGATCAATTCAACTGAAATTAATTTAGTTTTACTCAGTCACTTCCATACACTTCTAGGATTAAAAATTCTCAAAACTACTTGTTCAAACGCCACATCATCCCAGCATTATTTTAATTTTTTTTAATACAACTTTAATCTTGACTTTCAATAATGAAAGGGAAGTGTGAAGGAACAAACAATATCATTAAACAGTTCTCTAATAGCTCAGGGGTGCATTCAATCCATATTCAGCTGACAAGCATATTAAGAACATAAGGAAGTTTTAAATTTTTTGAAACAAGGAACAAATAATTACAGCATACAAAATCAATAAAAAAAGAATGTAGCAAAAAACTACTCTACAGGTCATTTCAATAAAAATACATTTGAAAAGATAACAATTTCTATCTGCATGAAAAAAAATAGCTAAAATGACCAATAAACAAAGAAATAAAAAAAACTCTAGAGCTTGTGTACACTGTTTTGTTAACGCTACAGGAACTCACTTATCTTTGGTGATCCAAGATGTATGCCATTAGTGTCAACAGTAAACATTATATATGGTAAGCCATAACATTATCATTTACACTTAAGTGAATAACTTTGATCATCTTGCCACAGTGCAAAGCTCTTTTGCAAAACCCTTGATCCTAGCATTCATGTGAATTCCGCTTGACAGAAAACTGCCCGCAAACAGCCCTCAATATACCCCCATGGCATCTACATGGTCCCAATGACAGTTGGTCCCCCATCAGAAAAACGCATGCTGGGACACCAAAAAAAACTGCTTATGAACTACCAAAGCAATTCAACAAAGAGCTTATAGTGTCATTGTGGCCTCAAAATTCCACAGATCCAAATCTGGCTGAACATCCATGGGACGCGCCTGAAAAATTACGATCCTTGAAGGACCCACCTAGTAAAACACAGCACTCAAAGTGTTAGACATCTCAGAACCGCAAGTATACGCCCCTGGGTCATGTAACAGTTTAAGTTTCAACGGGAAAATTCAGTGTGTTTATGATCCTCGGGAGCTTTGTTGTAACACAGGGAAAACTGTTACTAGTTCCCTGTCTTGGCATGCAGATCTGCGTAGATATAAAGACCATCTGCTATCATGCGTCAGATCAGTTGCAAGACTTTATATGTGGATTAAAAATTAACATTAATTAGGGTCCAGTTTGAATCTCAAACAACATCGCTGTCAGCATTACAGTTTGGCGTTTGACAATACAACGCATTTGAAAGCCTAACTCTCGAAGTTTCTTTAACATAAATTGTTTTTTTAGTAACGTTATATACATATTAAGTTATCGAGGTTGAATAAGTTAAGGGCTTAATGTTTAAGTCTACATTTCCCACATTCGAACGAAACACAAAAAGAATATTACGTACGATTTCCTGTCTCTCTCCGTGTCAGTAGACTAATCGCCGATCAGTGCACACTGGTCAACCGTGTCTGCACATGCGCGGACGTGGACCTATGAAGGTGACCTATGACGCGCCCGTTGAAAACGATAGATAGATAGATAGATAGATAGATAGATAGATAGATGGATAGAGAAAGAGAGAGAGAGAGAGAGAGAAAGATATGATACAGTAGGCTAGTGGTTATAGGTATTCGACACATAACTCAATAATGGAATGTATTTTGAATTTT
>KV751359.1:2753444-2767901 GCA_001698575.1 Mola mola
ATACTAATATACTAATAAATAAATAAATGATTAAAATAAAATCAGATTTATTGGTCAAGATTGTGCATACAATCAAGGAATTTGACTCCACTTCAACCTTGCTTTCAGTGTACAAAATACAGAAAATAGAATAAAGGATAAAATAAATCAACTAAAGATAGAAGTCTGTGTCCAGTGCAATGTAGGAAATGATTAATGCAATTATGAAGAGTATGTATTTCAAACAGTAGATACAATGAAGGGGTTTGTAAATATGCATATGAGGTAGAGAGTTGTTGCAAGAATTTTTCCTGAGATGTGCAAATATGCATGCGAGGAAGAGAGTCAAGCAAAGAAGTTTTCCTGACACTCTGTGACTTGTAGGAATTCATCAGTGCGACAGCCTGGGAGAAGACACTGTCTCTGTGTCGCATTGTCTTGCGTACAGTGCCCTGTAACTCCTACCAGAGGGGAGGAATTTAAACAGTTTGTGTACGGAATTGTGAAGGGTCCACAGAAATGTTACCTGCCCGTTTCCTGACCATGGACACAGTACAAGTCGTGGATGGAGGGAGGGTTGGCCCAGATGATCCTCTCTGCAGACCTGATTGTTCATTGCAGTCTGTTCCTGTCCTGTTTGGTGGCCGATCAAACCAGACAGTGATGGAAGTGCAGAGGACAGACCGGATGATCGTGGTGTAGAGGGTGATCAGCAGCTCCTGAGGCATGTAAACTTCCTGAGCTGTCGTAGGAAGTATAGCCTCTGCTGGGCATTCTTCCGGACAATGCCTACGTGAGAGGTCCACTTCAGGTCCGAAGAATTTGTGGATCCCAGAAACCTGAAGGCGTCAACAGTAGACACTTTGTTGTTGAGGATGTTGAGTGGGGGTGGTCTCGGGGAGCTTCTCCTGAAGTCCACTATCATCTCCACAGTTTTGAGTAGGCTCGGCTCCAGGTGGTTCTGACTACACCAGTGGGCTAGCTGTTCTACTTCCCATCTGTATGAAGACCCCTCACTGTTTTGGATAAGACCATGACTGCAGTGTTATTCTTCAGGAGTTTCACTGAGGGGTCCCCTGAAGTGCAGTCATTGGTGTAGAGCATGGTTACTCATTGCGCGGCTCGTCAAGCTTTAATTGGTGGCTCGCATGGTAGCTTATAACAATATAACACAGCCAATACATTTTTAAAAATGTGCTACATAAATATACAATGAACACTACACAACAAACACACAAACATCCGCATCGTATTTCTCCTTTCACCTTAATTAATATTGCAGGTCATAATAGCTCAGCTAGCCAGCGTGACATGCACAGGGCACAAAATGGATGCATTTCTAATAAAAAAAAAAAGACAAAAACCAGACTAACGAATAGTGAAGATAAAGAGTCTGAGGAAGCAGCAAACAAAAATCAACACGAAGACATCTGAGATGGGATGAGCAGGCAAACTGCAGGTGTTCAGAGTAAAAAACGAAAAGTACAAGGCATACAAGATGAGCACAGGAAACATTCTCAGATTCAAAAATAGTAAAAGACTGCTTTTTGGCTTCAGCAGAAATATTGTTCACAGACTTTGACAACAAGGACCCGATTCTTAAACAAATAAAAAAATTACAGTTGTCTGATTCAACAATAACGAGGCGGATGGGGGACATCGGAAAGGACATACATGACCAGTTGTTGGCTGATCTGCGCACGGCGCCATGTTTCAGCATAGCAGTGGACGAAAGCACAGTTGTCACCGATGTTGCTCAGCTGTGTGTTTGGGTGAGGTTCCCAAAAGAAAACTCTTTTCGAGAGGAAATGTTGTCCTTACTACCACTCCATGGCCAAACAAGAGGTGAGGATATTCTGAATGCACTTTTGGTATGTTTTGAGGAAAAACACCTCAGCTGGTCCAAACTTGCAAGCGTGTGTACTGATGGTGCCCCAAGCATGAGAGGCAAAGAGAAGGGTCTTGTTGGCCTCATGAGCAAAAGAGATGAAATACCCAATTTCATCAGTTTTCACTGCATCATCCATCAGGAGTCACTTATATCAAAGCTCAGAAACAATGAATTCAAAAACGTGATGCAAAGGGTTGTGCATGTAGTAAATTATATTGTTTCAAGAGCACTAAACCACAGACAGTTCAGACAGTTAATTGAAGATTATGACACAGAGTATAGTGTTTTAGTGATGCACAGTGAAGTAAGATGGTTGTCCCATGGAAAGGTGCTGGAGCGGTTTCTGAACCTCATTCCTGAAGTTTGCACTTTCTTGGACAGCAAGGGGAAACACCAGCCAGAGTTGACACTGGATCATACAGCTGTCCCTCCTTACTGACATTACCTGTCACCTAAATGCTCTCAACTTGCAGGTCCAAGGGAGAGACAAGCTTCCAAGTGACATGCTGAAGATAATCAGAGCATTCCAAAAACAAAATAACTGCTCTGTGGATACCTGATAGAAAACTCATCCACTTCCCAAAACTCAGAGCAAAAACAACAAGTGACCCATCTCTGCAGCAGCACTTCAGCTACAGAGGATTTGTTGAAGTTTTGGAGGAGCTAAGGGGTAAGTTTGAATCAAGATTCAGTGATGTGAATGAGCACAACGAGATTTTCAATTTTATTGAAAACCCCTTCCATTTTGATGTATCCTCTCTTACTCCAACCATCACACAGCTCTGCCCTGATAATCGTGCTGCTTTGGAAAGTGAAATAATTGAACTGCAAACAAATTACATTCTCCAAGTTGAGAGCAGGTGTTGGCCACTTCTGGAGTTTGGTTTCTGAAGCAGACTTTCCCACTTTGAAACCACTAGTACAGAAAGGGATGTCTTTCTTTACGAGCGCATACACCTGTGAGTCAACCTTTTCAACCATAAACACTATTAAGAGGAAAGAGAGAAACCGGCTTACCCATGTTCATCTTGAATGCCTCACTGTGATTGCAACAACAAACTATAAATACAACATGAAGAAAGTCAAGGACATGCATGCCAGCTTTCGCTCATCCCAGTACTAAGGTAAATATGGTCTTAATTGAAAATGTATTGGCTGTGTTGTTTCTTTTTTGTGGGATGACCGGTTTATATGTAGAAATGCCCATCTGTGTGGGTGACTTGGTATATCGTCGTAAAAGTGGCTCTCCCCTTGACTTTGCTCTGCCAATGTGGCTCCTGTGAAAAAAAAAGTGAGGATCACTGGTGTAGATGGTGTGCTGATGGTCCGAGTGCTGGATGTGATGCTCCCCTGCCTCACTTGCATCCTCCTGTCAATCAGGAACCTGGTGATCCACTGACAGGTGGATGCAGGCACTTCGAGCTGGGTGAGCTTCCGGTGGAGGATTTCAGGGACGATGGTGTTGCACGCGGAGCTGAATTCCATAAACAGAATCCTCGCTTACTTCTTTGGGAAGTCGAAGTGATGCAGGATGTAGTGCAGTCCGATGTTGACTGCATCATCAGCTGCAACATATGTATACATTTAGCCCTGCCCCAAACTTTCCATACTCTTGGTCACCCCTGCACCTAGTGCATATCCTTTGCTCTGTACAGTTTATTGCTGTATACCTGACAGTTAAAGCACCTTAACTGCTATGGCACATACACTCTCCTAAGGTAGCTAACAAAAGCCAATAAAAATCTTGCTTGCTACATTCTCTCCTTCAGATCAAAATATATCCAATATATTTCCCCTGCCTTCTGCGCCAGATAGTCTTGTCCCTAGTGTCAGCATTCCAATATTGAAAAAAGAAAATTAACTAACCTTGTGAGTTTAAACCTTTTGACTCTGTTTTTTGACCAGATTTTTTGCCTAGCATTTTTGATACTATGACCTGCCTTTTCTGTGTACTGACCTTTTTGAGATTTTGGATCCATTTGCATCCATGGCCTTGTCAGTATAATCTGGCAACGACATGGTGTCCACAGACCCAGTTCAAGTGGCTCTTCAAGCTCAGAGCCAGAAGTTTCATCACCAAGAGGAACAGTCTCCTGCATCAATAATTTAAGGTGACAGTAAAGAAGCTGCACCAAGGTTGCTTACATAATCTCCAATTTGACTGGTTAAGCTAAAGCTTGGGCGACTGCTGAAGGCAATAGGAGGCCTGCAATATGTAAATCTCTGCCACTTTTTGTGAAGACCTTATCTCAGATTTTTCAGATTTTTTTTTATATTCATTTGATTTACCTGTTGGATTAGATTGATTGCTCTGGACTCAATGATTGATAAGAAACTAAATGATAAGAAAGAAGAAAGAAGCTGTTTCACCTAGGAGCCCTGTTACCCATCCTGAGGTGCCTGTTCCTCCTTCTTCTCGGATAAAGAGCCAATGAGAATAGGATGCACTCAACTTTCGGCCGAAAAGTGATGTCACATGAATGAGGGTCAGCGTTAACTGGAGCACAGTATTTACCGTATTTACTCTGCTCAACTGGACCATTTTCTGAACAACTGCCCAGTAAAAGGGAACAAAAAATCCCAATGTGTAACTGCTCTGGTGAGTCCTGCAACTGTAGCTAATGAATCATGACAATTATTAACCTTGGTTTGTCTAATCTCCACTTCTCACTCCTCCAGCCATCCAGCTGTAATTGATTCCAGGGCAGATGTTAAGTTAGTGGACTTCACATTAGTCAATGAGTTCTCTAAGGTGCCACCCGAACAACCCCTGACTGCAACTGCCCTAGATAGCAGACTTCTTTGTACAGTGAACCATCGAACGTCCCTGATTATTCTTACATTTTCCAATGGGCACAGGGAAGAGGTTAGTTTTTATGTGTATAATGCTACTCAACATCTTTTAATTCATGGATACCCATTGTTGTGGGGGAATAACCCTCATATTAAGTGATTGGGCAAAATATTGTCGTGGGAGATTGTGATGGACAATGTTTTGATACTCAAAGCATTACCCCTGAAAGCTCTGGTTTCTTGGTGAGTAGCACTCCTGCAGTGACTAGTTCCTTTGACTCCGTTGTAGAGGACAGTTTTGAGATCTCTCATCTGTCCCTGAACACAACATGGACTACCTGATTTTCAATAAGGCTTCTTTGAAGGGATGCTTCTACTCCCTTTTGGTACCAGATTGGCAGGCTATAGAGAAGTACATCAATTCTGAAAGCAGGCAATATCTAACCCTCCTTGTCACTGGCTGAAGCAGGATTCTTCTTCTTGGAAAATATGGATGGATTGCTGCATCCGTACATGGATTACAGAGGACTCAGTGACATCCCCATAAAAAGCAAGTACCAAATCGCTTTAATTTCTTCTGGTTTGGACCTTTTGCGCAAAGATATGTAAAAAGGTAAATCTAAGAAAATCTTATTATTTGGTGAGAATAAGGAATGGGGAAAAATGGAAGACAGCCTTCAACATTCCCATTGAGAACTATGAATACTTAATTATGCCTAATGGGTTAACCAATCAGCCAACCAACTCTCTGTTAGTCCATCATGAATGTTTTGAAGACCATGAACAAATTTGTATTCGCTTATCTGGATGATATTTTGATTTTTACATGAAGGCTTAGAAGTGTGAATATCATATAACCACTGTCTCCTTTTTGGATTTTGTGATATCAGAGGGGAAAATGCAAAGGGACCCAGCTAAGATTCAAGCAGTAGGGGACTGGCCAATGCAATCATCTAGAAAAGAGGTACAGTAGTTCCTTGGCTTTGCCAATTTCTTTCACAAGTTTATCAAAACTTTCTGTGTGATTGCTGCTTTTGTTGGCACACAACATCTGTGTTGTAAATATTGTTTTATTTTGGTGGTCTGTGTTTGTCTCCCCACCTCCTGTCAAGTTTTCTGCCATTATAATTGTCCATACATGTGTCTCATTAGCCCAGTCCCAAACCAGCCCCTATCCATTTGTCCTATTCACTCCACTTCCATCTGCATGTTCACATAGTGGTGCATAATATTGACACTTGTCCCAAATCAAGTAGTGCGGAGTATTAGTGGTCTGTTTAACCCTTATAAACAAGTTTGCATTGGGTGCAGGCTTATGATGGCCCTTGCCGGAAGTGCCCATTGCATCAGAAGAAACGAGGAAACATTGTACAAATATAAGAGTTCCATCTTTTGGTTGTGTCAAATATTTAAATTCAAACTCTGTATATTTTTTTCCCTCTCACACTTACTTTGCAGAGTCATAAAAACCACACTGAAAATCAAATTGCCCCTCAGGTAACTTGACTTGTAGCAAACACACAAATTGGTGTTTTCAAAAATTAACAAGTTAAAATACATCAAATTTACCAATATATTATAAGTTAACAGACAGAGTGAACAAAAAAGCTTGTGGATCTTCAGAATCTATCTATCTATCTATCTATCTATCTATCTGTATATAAATATATACAGTGGTTAACGTAACAGATGTCGGTATGGGCAATCAAAGGTTCAAATTCCGGTCAAGGAGCGAGTCAAGGATCCAGTTAGGCCCTTTGGCAAGGTCCTTAGTGCTACCTACCATACCTTGATATGAGTGCAACCTTGGACATCGCCCAGGTCAATAAGGTCTGCGTTAGGAGTTTGGGAACCAGGGCAACCTGATGACAAGTGGGCTACTGGAACAAGACATACATGGAGCAGGCATGACAATGTGGGATTAATGGAATGCTACTACACCCAGCAACCCCAGTCAGAGGGGTTACATACAACGGATGTGGGACTTATGGATGCTTCGAAACCCTACATTCAAGCTAACTAAGAAACAGCTCGCAACTCAGTGTTCAAATGTCCAGAATCGACAACCACTATCGAACTAGAGATGATGAGGTACAGCAACGATGCTACGGCAAGGAGGAGCCAGGACGCCACGTCAGTGGGGGGATTTCATCATCACCCCCAACATGCAAAGATTCAGTTCCAAGACCCAATAAGAAGCATGGAAGACATTAGCAAAAGGGCAGCTGACCATATCAGGAACAGATACCAAGGCTTAAAGTAGAATACCCTCAGAAGGTCTGCTAGAAGATATGAATGCAGCATTGCAAACCATCCCTACTGTGACCATCACTGAGACCAACAAGCTGATATATGCAACAGTAATCTGAGGGGTGCTTGGCTACAAGATGCATTTGAGCAAGGGGCAATACCTTCCATGGAGAAGACGGTTGGAGGCAAGATCAAGGCAAAACGGTTAGCCAACTGTCAGAGCTGGAGAAGGGCAACACCACCGAAGAACTAAAGAAGTACAGCAAGCTGTCCGTAACTGAGGCACTGGAGACTGCCAAAGAGGTACACTAGAGGTGGAGGCCCGGAGAATCAACAGGATGTTCACCACTGAATCATCCAAAGTGTACTCTCAGTGGGAGGGTAATAAGAGGAGAGACCCACCTAAGAATGAAACTGAACTGTACTTGGAAGGGCATATGTGAGAAAGAGGCATCACATAACACCAATGCTCAGTGGTTGGTGGACTTGAGAGAGGACCACAACCATCTCCCAGTAGACCCAGTAAACATCATAATGGCAGACATCCAAGAAAGAGTCTCAGGGATGAACAGCTGGACAGCACTGAGTTGTGATCCACAGCTACTGGCTAAAGAAGTTAACTGCACTCCATGAACACCTGGCAGCTCAGATAAACTAGCTGCTGAAAGATGGGACCCACCAAAAGTGGTTGACCCAGGGCCGGACGGTCCTGATCATGAAGGACTCCCAGA
Source organism: Mola mola (assembly GCA_001698575.1). Lineage (NCBI taxonomy): Eukaryota > Metazoa > Chordata > Actinopteri > Tetraodontiformes > Molidae > Mola > Mola mola. The sequence goes on from KV751359.1 coordinate 2,761,089, forward strand.
AGTGAATGATTCCATCCAACTACCAGCCAATAACCTGCCTCCACATGACATGGAAGTTCAGGCATCATTGCCAACATGAGTAGGCATGTGGCTCAATACATGAGCACACCCAGAAAGGCAGAAAGGGGTTGGTAGTGACACCAGAGGAGCCAAACACCAGCTATTGGTTGACAGGGCAGTCTATAGAGACTGTAAGACCAGAAAGACCAACCCGTGCACTGCCTGGATTGACTACAAGAAAGCCTACGACTCAATGCCACATAAATGGATACTGGACTGCTTGAAGCTATACATAAGATCTATATATAAGATCAATAGGACACTAAAAGCCTTCCTCAAGAACTTGATGGGGCTGTGGAAGAGTACTCTGGAAGCCAATTGAAAGCCAATTGCCCAGGTTAACATCAAGTGCACCATACACCAAGGAGATGCCCTATCCCCTTGCTCTTCTGCATTGGCCTGAACTCCTTCAGCCAGATCATCACAAACAGCAGCCTTGCCTACCAGTTCAAAAATGGAACAACAATCAGCCACTTCCTCTACATGGATGACATCGAGCTGTATGCGAAGAGTGAGCGAGACATCAACTCACTGATCCACATCAGTGAGGAGATTGGAGAAGAAGAGAGAACATCATGGACAAGCCCCTGCAGGGGATGTACCACCGACAGATAGAGGAAGTGGCTGATATTGAGAAAACATACCAGTGGCTGGGGAAGGCTGGTTCTCAGGGACAGCACAGAGGCACTGATCATGGCAGCACAAGAACAGGCCTTGAACACAAAATCGATAGAGGCCTGGGTCTACCACACCAGACGGGACCCAAGGTGCAGACTGCAAAGATGCCCCTGAAACAGTGCAGCATATAACAGCAGGGTGCAAAATGCAGACAGGTAAGGAGCGTCACAACCAAGTGGTCGGCATAATATACATCTGCAGCGAGTATGGGCTGGAGGTTCCAGTATCAGAGTGGACAACACCTCCAAAGGTGATTGAGAACGACCGAGCTAAGATCCTGTGGGACGCCCAGATCCAGACCGATAAGATGGTGGTGGTTAATCAATCGGATATCCTGGTCGATAAGCAAGAGAAGATGGCGGTAGTGTTAGATGTCGCAATCCCAAGTGATAGCAACATCAGGAAGAAGGAACATGAAAAGCCTGAGAAATACCAAGGGCTGAAAGAGGAGCTGGAAAGGATGTGGGGAGTAAAGGCATCAGTGGTACCTTTGATGACAGGAGCTCTCGGAGCTTTAACACCCAAGCTGGGAGAGTGGCTCCAACAAATCCCAGGAATAACATCTGAGATCTCTGTCCAGAAGAGTGCAATCCTAGGAGGAGCTAAGATCCTTCGCAGGACCCTCAGGCTCCTAGGCCTCTGGTAGAGCATGAAGGAGACACAAGACCACCCACAGAGAGGGCGAGTGAGGATTTTTTTAATATTTCTGTGTTTATGTAAAGCACTTCATCTTCTTTGAATCAGCTCAACAGCTGTGGCACAAGCAACACATCTGTCCATCACTATGGTGGATGTTGCTTCCATTTTCCACAGAGTTGCAAGGGCGTCCCATAATTTTGATTTTTCTTTTACGCCCTCCCCACCTCCGTGAAGAGTGCCCTCCATAGCTGGGAGTGGTTTGAGATTGGGCCATTGTCTCCTGTGCTTCCCCCTTCCTCCTGTGCCAGATAATCTTCTCCCCAATGTCAGCATACCACCAATTTACTTAATACTAAATACTACTAAATACTTTGACTTTTTGCTTGTCTCAGGTCTGCTACATCTCTGGCCTTGTCAGTAAGTCAGTTTCACTATTCCTTCACCTCTTTTCAGTTGTTTTCAGTCTTTGTGTGTTTTTTTCCTACTTTAATAACCAAAAGTATGAAATTCGAAAATACTGCTCACTTGAAACTCACCACCTCTCTTCCTCAAAAATTTGGCATAATGGAAACTGAAGGGGTAACGATTTCACATTTTAAGGAGTGTGGGGAGTGGGTGAAGGAGCACAGGTCAGGGCATTGTTAGGTTTTCGAGGATAAGAGGGCTAAAAACAAAGGATTTTTTTTCAACATATGGATTTATATTGTAAGTGTACTGTCCACACTCTGGAGCAGAAAGTGGCGGCAATGCGCCATTAAGATGGATGACAACTGCGGTAAAACACAAAGAAGAAGGAGCAATTAATATATATAGATCACTTTTTGAGGACGATGGGGCTCAGTCGAAAGGAGGCAGAAATATAAGACATATTAGGAAGGTCCTAACTAGAAGGGTCTAACTGGGTCCCTGTGGCTGGTACAGAATAGGGGGCAACTTGTGCATCATCCATCCATCCATCCATCCATTTTCTACCGCTTAAGAGCCTATCTCATTGCATCATTATTTGCAATGAGTATATGTGTCAATAATTAAGTCAGTGTTGGATTATGGCAGTGTGGCTTATGGATCAGCAGCTAAGTACCCGCCAAGAACATTCAGGCTCAGGTTCAAGATTTGAGGGTGTATAGTAAAATCCATTACCATTGGATTTTATAAGGCAACAACTCATGGTGAATTATTTGGTTTAACTGCCAATTCCCAGACCACAAAAAAGTGATACAGGACTGTTGGGAGAATGGAATTAGTCAGAGGGACTACTTTGGACATATAGGGAATAATACTGCAAAAGAGCTGGGAGTGTCTGAAGTAAGGATAAGTCCTTTGGTAGCGTACCCTGTGGTAGCTCAATGAATGCTACCAAAAACTGACTTTGACAGGTACCTGCCAGAAATTAAAAGGAAGGAAAAGGGAAAAGTAGATTTCGTGGAGGTGAGGGATTACCATATTAGGACACAGTAAAGAAACTTCACTTGAATTTATACAGATGGTACCAGGATATCAGAGACATGAGTGACTTGATTTGGGGTTGCAGTACCAGCAAAGGGACTTAGCATTAGTAGAAGAACATCAGATAGGCTAGGGATGGGTGTGGGTTTTTTTGTGGGGGCACGGTTAGGCTGTTAGTCTCTGCTGCTGGGTTCTGCTGCACTTTGTCCTGCGTTCTACAGACTTTGTGTGAGGCTGTGGTTGAATGTTAAACCAAATTAAAGAGGGAAAAATTCCAGAGATCTGAAAAACAACCTGTGTCTGATGCTGCTTATTTTCTCCACCACAGATACCTCGGCTCTCATTCTCTTGGCATACGTTTATGCCGTTAAAAACCCTACAGAGACATTAGATTGTGAGCTTGCTGGGTGACCCTCACTCCTGAGCACAAGGTGGCGGTAATACGTCATTTAGCTGGCTATCAACCGCCTTAAAACACGAAGAAATAGGAGCGCTTCCTGTTTTAGCTCATGGTATACCTGCCTTGTGACATTTCCGTCGCGGATATGTTGTCAATGAAGCTCTGTCTTTCAAAGAGATTGTTATCGTGGTAAGACTCAGAGAAAAATGTTAGGAAAAACATGCTTGTTAAACAGAGCCAGGTAGTGCTTGCTCAAATATCTTCAAATTAAAGGAGAGGAAAGCTCACGTCAAATATCGCTACATGCAGTCTAATGTTTACTTACCTATGGGACGTATTTTAGAGAGTTTAATGTCCTACAGTGTTAAATGGCACGATGGCTAATTAGCTGTCTTTGTTGACGATAAATGTGTTCAACAAAATACGATGTCCGTTAAAACGTGTGTTGGCGATGGCGCAAGGATATAATGCGAATGTGTAATTGGTGGTCATGTGTTTGTAGGGGCAGCTGTGTTTGCCCTGTCTTCACCCAAACAGGTCCCCTTCCACTACCGCCTCTTGCAAGTAGTGCAAAGGTCAGTGGAGCATCATTGCTTCACACTCGGACTACTCAGTTCAATTCCAACAGGACATCAGTGGTGCGCAGTGGACGACAGAAATATGAGAGACTGTATCCTGTGATGCTGATCCAAACTGACGGGTCTACAGTCAACATTCGATACAAAGAACCTAAACGCATGCTTATGGTTAGTGCATCATCTCCTTCTATCTTTATTATCTACATTTAGTGTCTTCTGTATTTTCTCTAAATTTATTCTCAAAATACTGTATATCAATTCATTGAGCCATGTTGTGGGAAAGATAATTCATTTTTTTATTTGGAAAACATATGTTGCTAATAAGGTAAATAGAAAATAAATGGATTAATGGATCATTTGGAATTAAAAATTGCACATTTCCAACACCCTTATGTTTTTTTATTTTTATTTTTTACATCGAAGGGCTGTACTACGTGATTGTAACCTATTCAGATTAAATTCAGGGTTATCAAGAATATCAGGATTGACAAACTCTGATTTCTTCAAGTAGATTTAAGCAGTACTGCAATGGCAAATTAGAAACCTGACTAATCAATTTAATGGGCATGTTCGACAGAACAGGCTGATTTTTTTTTTTTTTTTTTTTCTTTTTTTTTTCTATTTTTCATGCTCCATTTTTTTTTCGCAGAGAGAATGCATGATGGTAATTTTAATGCTACAACAGAGTCATCAATGTCAGTGAGACTTGTCTGCAGCACCCTGCAGAGGGTTTTTTTTTTTTTTTTATGTCTAAATAATATTTTGACTCTTATAACCACATTTTTCAAGGATAAGTCAATCTCATAGAGCAGACACCATCCCCACCATGGTTACCTGCAGTTATGCTCAAATAAAATTATAGCCTTACTTAAAAAGTGGATGAACAAATAATGACATTTTCATGAATTACCCCCAGAGTCACCACTTTCTCATGAGCATCCTGCCATTACTATAAATCTGACCTGCACAGATGAAGACAACATTATTTGGATCAATTCCTGAAAATTTATTTTAAGTTATTTGGCAGTTTTTGTTTAACCCACTCTGTCCCAAAGGGATGGAATGTTTCACTCAACTCACAATGCAATATGGTTCATGATAGTGGTTTAGTGATTTTCTCAACCTTTATTTGATTGCAAAATGAGCTTGAAGACAAACCATAAGTAAAAGAAAAAGTGTCCCCTTATTATTTCTCATACAACAAGAACAAAATACTGGAAATTGTTTCTCTCTTTATAAAATTAAAGAATTCCTTTTCAATTCTGGGTAGGGAGGTTAATGGGAATCAAGTACTTGACTCCTGAAGCAACTACGCTCCCCCTTTCCTCCTCTACTCTATAGCTTTGCCCCGTTCTTTTACACAGTTGTTGTGACATGTTGACAAGAGCTTCGTGGTCCTACAGCCAAGGCTGAAAAACGGCTTTCCTTTTGCTGTGCTTCCCTCATTGAAATGACTGGAGGGAGTGAGTTACTAAGAGGAAGTGAGAAAGTACCTTAAAGTCACATGTATTTATTCATTCACACAATTGTATCCATTCTCAACAGATTTACAGTGCATCATTATATTCCCTCCTTGTAAATTGAAATGAAAAATAATCAGGTTAATTAATGGGTAGTCAACGTATTCACCCGTTCATTCACTTGTTGTATAATGTGATTTGTCATTTGGTGGCAGTGCAGCATGACAATTTGGGGTGCATTTAACAGTATAAAAATTGGTTTGCCCATCACTAGTGCGATTGTATTACACTGCAGGTCCATGAAGAGGAGCATGAAGAAAGCATCAGACTATTTTTCATTAGCCATGTCCCCAGGTATATAGCTAATTATACATTTCGTTTCGTTTTCTTCCGCTTATCCGGGTCCGGGTCGCGAGGGCAACAGCCTGAGCAGGGAGATCCGGACACTCCACTCCCCAGCTACTTCCAGCAACTCCTCCGGGGGGACACCAAGACGTTCCCAAGCCAGACGGGAGATATGATCTCTCCAGCGTGTCCTTGGTCTGCCCCGGGGTCTCCTCCCAGATGGGCATACCCAAAACACTTCTCCAGGGAGACGTCCAGGAGGCATCCTGACCAGATGCCCGAACCACCTCAACTGGTTCCTCTCAACGCGGAGGAGCAGCGGCTCTACTCTGAGCCTCTCCCGGATGTCCGAGCCCCTCACCCTATTTTTAAGGCTGAGCCCAGCCACCCTGCGAAGGAAGCTCATTTCAGCTGCTTGTCTTCGTGATCTCATTCTTTCGGTCACTACCCAGAGCTCATGACCATAGGTGAGAGTTGGGACGTAGATTGACCTGTAAATTGAAAGCTTTGCCTTCTGGCTCAGCTCTCTGATCATCACAACAGACCGCTTCAGCATCAGCATCACTGCCAACGCTGCTCCAATCCGTCTGTCAATCTCCCGCTCCATTTTCCCCTCATTCGGTTCAAGGAGGGAACCTTTAACTACTGTGGTCTCAAAATAATCCAACCCCCGGAATAGATTCCCTCACAAGAAATTTGCAAATCAGGTGTTGTTTCAAGCAAACCTGACTATACTAATCAAGAGCTGCATCAGGAGTGCTTAAGATAGAACAGATCAAATACCAGGACTGGCTAGGAGTTTGCTAAATGTGGCGTTTGATTGCATGTTAGCTCAGCATCATCGGGCGAAGTTGGGGTACACCCTGGACAAATCGCCAGTTCATTGCAGGGCTCACAAATATAGAGACAAACAACCATCCACACTTACATTCACACCTATGGGCAATTTAGAGTAACCAATTAACCTAACCCCAGTTTTGCATGTTTTTGGACTGTGGGAGGAAGCCAGAGTACCCGGAGAGAACCCATGCAGGCACAGGGAGAACATGCAAACTCCACACAGAAAGGCCCTGACACAGGAATCGAACCCAGGACCTCCTCGCTGTGAGGCCACAGTGCTAACCAATGTCAATCTATTCAAGATTGACATGGATTGAAAGGGTTAGGGTTAATGGCAAAAAAATCTTTTTTTTTTTTTTTTTTTTTT
>KV751359.1:2775960-2796903 GCA_001698575.1 Mola mola
AAGTGAAGAAGACAGTAAAACCGTCAGCAGCCCACTTTGAAGATGACTTCAGCATTAACAAATACAGACATTTCTGGATGAAGAAATAATGTCTTAATATATGAATAGAAAGACCTAATGGGGCATGATCTGATGTTGACTCACTCTCAAGATATAGTTTATTCCTTCATTAAATTTAATTGTGCAACATTGAAACAAAAAGACATGGTAGATAATGCTCTGTTACTGAATTATTTTTTGACTTGGCTTTACTTTTCTTGATGGGTAAACTGTTAAAACTGAAATTACATCAGTGTCAAGATAAACTATTTAAAAGTTTGGTATCTGTGTGGTGAATTTTAATATGGTACGAAAAATGTAAGCTGTCAAGTGGGTTGGTAATACCCTGTTTGATAATCCATTTGAAAGGACAGAGGAAGCACACAATACTTAAGGTCACGCATTGTTTGTGCTTGGGCCATATTGACTAAGTATCTCAAAATATGAGAAATCACCTGGCAGATATTACAGCCACACAGCATTCATCCGAAAGACCTTGTGGCTACATTTTATATTTATCTATGCAAAAATCCTGTTAAATTTCTTTAGATGTACTATTATGTTCTGTGTTCTACAATTGCAGCCCTTGAGCGATATTGCAGATTTGGGATCAAATGTCAGTCTCTGTTAGCATGATATTGGTTACTGAAGTGCAAGGAAGTGACTGGCAGGAAAGAACTTAAGAAGAGAGGAGGAGAGGAATGTCGTACACCTGCATATGAGCTCTGGGATCTTCAATGAATGATAATATTTCTATCACCACTGGTACCACTGATGCCTTTACTTCCCACATCGTTGGGGCATGGTCCTTGGTGCTACCTGCCATACCTCGATTTGAGTGCAACCAAGATTAAGAGAGCCATACCGGCTCGGACGTCTCCCATGTCGTCCACGTCAGTGTTGAACCAGGGCAGCCTGATGACAAGTGGGATACTGGAACAAGACATGCATGGAGCAGGCAGGACAATGTGGGATTAATGGAATATATATATTGTGCACACAAGATAATCTCGTTGAAGCAATATCTTCACACGTGTATGATGTAGCTCTAGTTTTGAAGACCACGGGGGTAAGCTGAACCTGTTGTCCTTAATTATATGTAGCAAATAATTCTGCTGTTGACTATCCTGTATGGGAGGAGTTGGGTGAGGCCATGGAACAAGACTTCCAGTCAGCGCCGAAAAAATTCTGGCAAACCGTTCGGAGGCTCAGGAGGGGAAAAGGAACCCCGTCCACATGGTCTTCAGTGTGGGAGGGGAGTTGCTAAACTCAACTGAGTCTATAGTTCGGCGGTGGAAGGAATACTTCTAAGATCTCCTCAATCCCACCAACACGCATTCCGAGGAGGAGGCAGAGCCGGAGGACTTTGGACTGGGCTCTCTCATCACTGGGGTCGAGGTCGCTGGGGTTGTCAAAGACCTCCGCAGCAGCAGCGCCTCGGGGGTGGATGAGATTCGTCCCAAGCTCCTCAAGGCTCTGGATGTTGTACGACTGTCGTGGTTGACACACTTCTGCAACATTGCATGGACATCACGGACTGTGCCAAGAAGGGGGACCAGAGGGTGTGTTCCAACTACTGGGGGATCACACTCCTCAGCCTCCCTGGGAAGGTCTACTCCAGGGTGCTGGATAGGAGAGTCTGGCTGCTAGTTGAACCTCGGATTCAAGAGGAGCAATGTGGTTTTCGTCCATGCCGTGGAACACTGGACCAGCTCTATACCCTCGCAAGGGTACGGGAGGGGGCATGGGAGTTCGCCCAACCAGTCCACATGTGTTTTGTGGATCTGGAGAAGGCTTATGGCAGTGTCCCTCAAAGTGTCCTGTGGGGGGTGCTCCGGGAGTATGGGATAGATGGCCTTTTGTTACGGGCCATTCAATCTCTGTATTTTCGGAGCCAGAGCTTGGTTTGCATTGCCGGCAGTAAGTCAGACCTGTTCCCAGTCAGGGTTGGTCCACGCCAAGGCTGCCCTTTGTTACCGGTTCTGTTCATAATTTTTATGGACAGAATTTCTAGGCGCAGCCAAGCGGCGGAGGGAGTCAAGTTCGGTGGTCTCCGGATTCCATCTCTGCTGTTTGCAGGTGACGTGGTCCTGTTGGTTTCATCGAACAGTGATCTCCAGCTCGCACTGGGATGGTTTGCAGCCGAGTGTGAAGCGGCGGGGATGAGGATCAGCACCTCTAAATCTGAGGCCATGGTTCTCAGCTGGAAAAGGGTGGATTGCCCACTCTGGGTCGGGGGAGAGTCGCTTCCCCAAGTGGAGGAGTTCAAGTATCTCGGGGTCTTGTTCACGAGTGAGGGGAAAATGGAGCGGGAGATTGACGGATTGGGCCAGTGTCGGCAGTGATGTGGACCCTGATGCGGTCTGTTTTGGTGAAGAGAAAGCTGAGCCAGAAGGCAAAGCTTTCAATTTACAGGTAAATCTACGTCCCAACTCTCATCTATGGTCATGAGCTCTGGGTAGTGACCGAAAAAATGAGATCACAAATACAAGCGGCTGAAATGAGCTTCCTTTGCAGGGTGCCTGGGCTCAGCCTTAGAGATAGGGTGAGGAGCTCAGATATTTGGGAGAGGCTCAGAGTAGAGCCGCTGCTCCTCCACGTTGAGAGGAGCCAGTTGAGGTGGTTCGGGCATCTGGTCAGGATGGCTCCTGGTCGTCTCCCTGGGGAGGTGTTTCGGGCATGCCCATCCGGGAGGAGACCCCAGGGCAGACCAAGGACACGCTGGAGAGATATCTCTCGGCTGGCTTGGTGTCCCCCCCGGAGGAGTTAGTGGTAGTGGCCGGGGAGAGGTGTGTCTGGATCTCCCTGCTCAGGCTGTTGCCCCCGCAACCCAGACCCGGATCCAATACAGAGATTGAATGGCCCGTAACAAAAGGCCAGCTACCCCATACTCCCAGAGCACCCCCCACAGGACACCTTGAGGGACACGGTCATAAGCCTTCTCCAGATCCACAAAACACATGTGGACTGATTGGGCAAACTCCCATGCCCCCTCCAGTACCCTCGCGAGAGTATAGAGCTGGTCCAGTGTTCCACGGCATGGACGAAAACCACATTGCTCCTCTTGAATCCGAGCTTCAACTAGCAGCCGGACTCTCCTCTCCAGCACCCTGGAGTAGACCTTCCCAGGGAGGCTGAGGAGTGTGATCCCCCAGTAGTTGGAACACACCCTCTGGTCCCCCTTCTTGAATAGGGGGACAACGACACCTGTCTGACACTCCAAAGGCACAGTCCCCGATGTCCACGCAATGTTGCAGAGGCGTGTCAACCATGACAGCCCTATAACATCCAAAGCCTTAAGGAGCTCGGGACGGATCTCATCCATCCCCGGGCGCTGCCGCTGCGGAGTTGTTTGGCAGCCCCAGCGACCTCGACCCCAGTGATGAGAGAGCCCAGCCCAAAGTCCTCCGGCTCTGCCTCCTCCTCGGACTGCGTGTTGGTGGAATTGAGGACCTCTTCGAAGTATTCCTTCCACCGCCGAACTATATACTCAGTTGAGGTCAGCAACTCCCCTCCCACACCGAAGACCGTGTGGACGGGGTTCCGCTTTCCCCTCCTGAGTCGCCGAACAGTTTGCCAGAATTTCTTCGGCGCCGACTGGAAGTCTTGTTCCATGGCCTCACCAAACTCCTCCCACACCCGGGTTTTTGTCTCAGTGACCACCCGAGCCGCAGATCGCTTGGCCTGCCGGTATCTGTCTGCTGCCTCAGGAGTCCCACAGGCCAGCCATGACCTGTAAGTCTCCTTCTTCAGCGTGACGGCCCCTTTCACCTCTGGTGCCCACCAGTGGGTCCAGGGGTTACCGCCACGACTAGCACCAGCAACTTTGCTACTACAGCTTCGAGCAGCCACCTCGACAATGGCAGCACGGAACATGGCCAACTCAGATTCCATGCTCCCCACTACCTCCGGGATGTGGTTCAAGCTCCTCCAGAGGTGGGAGTTGAAGACCATTTTCACAGGGTCCTCAGCCAGACGTTCCCAGCAGACACTCACTAGCACCTAGTGAGGGTACCTGACTGGCACAGAAATCCAATAACTGAACACCAACTCGGGTTCAGATCGGACAGTCCGTTCCTCCCAATCACACCCCTCCAGGTCTTGCTGTCATTGCCCACATGAGCGTTGAAGTCTCCTAGTAGGACGATGGAGTCCCCAGTAGGGGCACTCTCCAGTACCTTTTCCAAGGACTCCAAAAAGGGTGGGTACTCTGAACTGCTATTTGGTGCATAGGCGCAAACCACACTCAGGACCCGTTCCCCAACCCAAAGGCGCAGGGAAGCAACCCTTTTGTCCAACAGGGTAAACTCCAACACATTGGCTGAGAGCCGGGGAGCTATTAATAAGCCCACACCTGCTCTCCGCCTCTCACCTGGGACAACTCCAGCATGGAACAAAGTCCAACCCCTCTCAAGAACCCGAACTGTGCGTTGAGGTTAGGCCGACTATATCTAGCCGGTATCTCTCAACCTCTCGCACAAGCTCAGGTTCCTTCCCCATTAGAGAGGTAACATTCCATGTTCTGATAGCCAGCTTCAGCAACCGGGGATCGGACCGCCAAGGCCCCTGCCTTTGACTGCCACCCGATCCACATAGCACCGGACCTCTATGGCTCTTCCTGTGGGTGGTGGGACCACATGAGGACGGACCCATGTCTCCTTCTCGGGCTGAGCCCAACCGGACCCCATGGAAAAAGGCCCGGCCACCAGGCGCTCGCCTACGGGCCCCTTCCCCAGGCCTGGCTCCAGGGTGGGGTCCTGGTATCCCTCCGGGCAGGGTACACAAGTCCTTGTTCTTCACCATCATAGAAGTCTTCGAAACGCGCTTTGACTGGCCCCTCACCTAAGACCAATTTGCCTTGGGTGACCCTACCACGGGTAAACAGCCCCCGACAACATAGCTCCGAGGATCATTAGGGCACCCAAACCCCTTCACCACGGTAAGGTGGCGGTTCCAGGAGGGGTCAGTGCAACCGGTGCAATGTATTGGGGCCCACACTGAAGGATTTAATAAAGATGCTTATCAATTAGCAGTTTTTATAACACATTATTATTTTATCTCACCATCTCTTCAACTTGCCACAGAGTGCTATTTTTCAAAACTGAAGCTCTTTAAGATTAGGAGCAGGGTGGGACAAGAAAGACTCAGTGGCTTGGAAATACTGTCAATAGAGCACAGATCCAGGAATCTGGACTTGAGTGTTGTTGGTAACTCTGCTGAGCGCAAAGCCTGGAGGATGAACATTTAACCAGTAAGTACAGCTTTTTCTTCTCTGTTATGCAGTGTGACATGGTATTTAGTGGTTGAATTATTACCTCTGGAATGTTAGAAAATGCTACTACTGTAATCTGTCTGTGATCACATTTGGCCTGAGCCATTGATGTTGAATGTGAAAAAACTGAAGTATCTGCATCTCAATCAACAATTTGGCAAACAAGTCTTCCAATTTAGATAAATCTATATTTTACCTGCTGAAAATGTCAGACCAGCAGTTTTTCCCATCTCTTTGACTTTACCTGTGCAGCCCTATACCCCAATATACTGGAGGAGAAAGCTCAATATTCACTTCTGAATATTTATAGCAAAAGAGAGAATTGACCTCTATTTGATGCTGTGTATGATGTGCTTGTCCATCTCAAAATTAAAATACATTATTGGACATTTTTAATAAATATAAATTTAAGTAAGCATACTGTATAAAAGTGTTGGTATTTAAATATCTCTTTAACAACTCCATTTATCATTAATTAAAGGGTTCCCTGCTGCTCTGAAAGAAGTAATGTAGCAAACTGGACAGGAAAGTAAAGCAGTTTTTGTATTACCAATTGAACAATTTTATTTTATTATTCTTGCTATATCAAATGAAAATTTGATAATATTGTTACATTTTGTTGGAGGTGTAGAAGGATTGAGTGTAGGCTTCTCTCTGTTTAACTCTGTTTTATTGGTCAGCGACAACATACAGCATGGAGCAGGGTTTTCTATATATGCCGCAAACATGTCTATTACCGTAAAGCACCCCGTCGTAAATGTTACGTTCAGTTAACGTGGACCAATAGTAGCGGAGCTGGACACAGGCGAACAGTTTAAAAAGGTTTAATGAACCCTGGAAGTTCAGCAGAAACAGGTGTACACAAAAGATCCAGCTTTCCAAATACTCGGCGGAGGAGACGGGAGTCGGCTGACCACGGGGAGGCTCGCGAAGAGGTGGCAGCTTACACACTGGTGACAAATGAAGAAACACAGCGAGGCACATACGAGCAGACCGGAATTATCTGGCGAAGTGGAGGAGTGATGACCAGGGTTTTATGGAGTGGTTGATCACCGGCAAATGAGAACCAGGTGTGCCTCCACTGTAGACCAGGGGAGGTGGAAAATTGGCCAGCCACGCCTCCTGCCACACACACTGAAAAACACCACAAGAGGGACTGGGGAGTGGAAGGAGGACGCAACAAGAAAACCCAAAACAAAAACTACAACAAACCCCAGACCCTGACAGTAAAACTGTTGCGAACCTTAACATTACCTCTGCCTTATATAAACCATACATGACATCTCCCCCTTTTTTTCATTGTTATTTCCAATAACTCAAAGTGCATATATCAGCATTCAATGAACCTTAGTAAACAACATATCAGCCTTGAAAATATTTCAAGTAGGTTTTCTTCACAAAGTATAGCCTTAACATGTTGGTAATGTTGCAGCTCCAGTAAACACATTTACCTTGTAAACATTTCTCCCATGACTGAGATAATCCTGTAAAACTCAAAGTGCAATTAGTTATAATCATGTCATCTCTAAACTCAAAATGCAATTTCCTTGACTTAAACCTAAACAATGTAACATCATGTTACTTTCAAACTTAACCAATGTCCTGCAATATGGGTGTTACAGTTTTACAATAAAATAATTTGAACAGTACAGTCGGCATTCATCTTTTTTTTTTTTTCTTCCCGTCTCCTCCAAAGGCCATATGATTGACACGTCAGTGTCGGTCTACAGGTCTAGCCTGTCGACTGGTTTGCACACACGTCCAACTCTGGTGCGAAACTGTCCTGGTGGCCGTGTAGGTGTGTGTGCAAGGCTCGTGACCTCACTCGGGCTGGATGAAACAGTCTTTGGGGTGATGACACTCGCAAATTGGAAAACACCTCCAGCACCATCAGCTGATGCAGGAGGGGCGTCTTGGACAGTTTGTAGGGACAAATCTGCCTGGAGAAGACGGCGGTTTCGCCACACCACTCCTCCTTGTGGAGTGTTGATGAGATATGACCTTGGAGTCACACATTCCTTCTAAACGACTGCCGGTGTCGTGCAGGCCTTCTCCTGATCCAACTTGGTGAATATTCTATCTCCTGGTCGAAGTGGCGGAAGAGGTCTGGCTCCGTGGCGGCAGTTGTAATAGAAGGCCTGTTTTGCCTTCTCACCAGCATCGTTTTGTTTAACAGTCTCTGTTTGGCCATTTGGGTCTAAGATTCTTTTCCAGAGTAGGGAGTGTTGTCCCTATTTTTCTCCCCATTAAGAGTTCCGTCGGACTGACTCCCTTTGTGGTGCAGGGGGTTGATCTATAGCTCATGAGGGCTATTAGTGGATCTTGTGGTTGGAGGATTCTCTTTGCAGTCTGTACTGCTCTCTCTGCATGACCGTTCCCCTGAGGAGGGTGAGGACTAGACGTGATATGCCTGAAGTCCAGATGTCTTGCCAGCTCCTGAAAGTCAGTACTGTATATATATGCCGCAAACATCATGTCTATTACCGTAAAGCATCACTGTTGTAAAACTGTTGCGAACCTTAACATTACCTCTGCCTTATATAAACCACACATGACAGGGGGGACCGAATGATATACCCAGATAGTTATTCCTTCTGTATGCTAGATAAAATGAGCTGGACCAAGGTCGATCTGTAATAGGAGTGATATGGTGTAAATGAATGACCTCAACTTTGATCCACTTCTTTTTTACACCCTTAAATACAGCTAAATGTTTTCACACTTTCTGACAGTCTTCTTATTGAATGTAATTGGATACGGTTGGACAACCAATATTGGATCGGTCGGATATGGCCAACAAAATATTGTCTAGTTACATATTTAATTTGAAATCATAATCCCCAATTCTGACACCTGTAACATTCCTGTCTTTTTGGATTGCACATGCTTAAGGTTCTAATGCCAATATATATAGTAATGGAAATGTATATTATTTTAAGTCTGTTAATCTATTGTAGTGTATGGCCTGAATGTCACTGTACATAAATAGAAAAATTTTCAAAAATCCAGTCAAATACTATGACCAGTAATGAGTTGCTGTACTTTTCTTGATGGTTGTCATGTTCTTATTGCCTTAGTTTGTTTTGTATATTAGTGTGGGCTGAATTTGTAGCTGTCGAGGATCAGCTTCATAGTTGATGACATGAGGCAACAGCAGCCACTGTCTGTGTTGTCTGCGGGTGTATGTGAGTATGCATGTGCAAAAATATTTGTCCTGGGGACCATCACAGTTACACCTCATACCATTGCATATGCTGGCTTTTGAACTATGTGCATATAATAAGCCAAAAGGTCCTCCTCCTCTTTTGCTTTGAGGACTTGGCCTCTATGATTTCTAAATTGTGACTCACCAGACCAAAGGAAATTTTTGTACTTCACCTCAGTCCATCCTAAAAAGCCTAGACCCAGAGAAAGCATTGATGTTTCTGGATCTGGTGTATATAGGGTTTTCCTTTGAGTTTCAACTACCATTTGTGGATGCAGTGACAAATTATGTTCACAGACAGTGGGTTTTGGAACTGTTCTCTAGCCTGTGCAGTAATATCCACTACATTTTCATTGCAGTGGCGATCATCACCATCCAATATTATAGATTTTACGTAACCTTGGACTCATGGACATCTTTGACATTCTCATTCATTTGTTATTTTCATGTTGTTTTCCTCTGTATATGTGACATGTATTGCATGTCGACACTGTGTGCAAAATTATTAGGATAGTTGTATTTTTGAGGAGTAATTTTATTATTGAACAACTACAGTGCTCTCGGTCAATCAAAAATGTTAATAAACCTCAATCCTGAATATTTAAGAAAGTACAAGTGAGGTTTTGGCTTTCTTAGGAGAATATCTATGTGTGCAGAATTATTATGCAACTGAGTGAAAAATTATTTTTTTTTCCATCTCACTTGTTTATTTTCATCTATTAAAGTGAGAATAATAAAACAACTCAAAATTTACAAATAATAATTTGTAATAAAACTGACCAATACAGTATAGGCACGCTTCTTTTCAATAAGTCATAAGAGTGGACTTCGTGGAGGTTGTTAGTTTCTTGAGCTGTTGACGATCAACTTTTTGTGCAGCAGCAACCACAGCCTCCCAGACACTGTTCAGAGAGGTACACCGTTTTCCTTCACTGTAAACCTCCTGTTTAAGAAGGGCCCACAAGTTCTCAAAAGGGTTTAGATCAGGTGAGGAAAGCAGCCATGTCATTATTCTTTCATCTTTAAGACTCTTTTACTGGCTAGCCATGCGTTGGAGTACTTCAATGCATGCAATGGGGCATTGTCCTGCATTAAAAACAGGGTCTGCTTGAAAGATGCAGACTTTCTTCTGTACCACTGCTTGAAGAAAGTGTCTTCTGAAAACTGGCAGTAGGTTTGGGACTTAATTTTGAGTCCATCTTCAACCCGGAAAGGTCCAACTAGCACATCTTTAATTATACAAGCCCATACCGGTACCCCACCTTCCAACTTGCTGGTGTCTGAGTCAAAGTGGAGCTCTGGGCCCATCCATCAGGTCCGTCAAGAGTTACTGTCATCTCTTCAGTCCCCAAAACCTTTGAAAAATCTGTCCTCAGATATTTCTTAGCCCAGTCTTGGTGTTTCAACTTAAGTGTTTTTTTCAGTGGCGGTCCGGTTTCAGCCATCCGTACCTTGGCTGTGTCTCTGAGCATTTTAACACCTTGTACTTGTGGGTTCCTGGTAACTTCGCGTTTGATTCTTCTTAAATATTTGGCAGTTATTTTGCGTCTTTTTTTCTCAACACATTTCTTGTGACGCTGTTGACTATTTCCAACAAAACGTTTGATGGTTCTGTGATCACACCCAAATATCTTACCAATTTCAAGAGTACTGCACCCCTCTAAAAGAATTTTTACAATTTTTGACTTTTCAAAGTCAGTTAAATCTCTTTTTTGGCCTATTTTGCCTGAGGAAAAGAAGCTGCCTAATAATTATGCATAATTTGATATAGAGTTTTGATCTCCTAAGTCCACACCCTCCCTCATTACACAAACACACACCAACTGATATTCTCAAAACCAATAAGCTTTTAATTTGATACAGCTTAGAGCTGGAAAATATGCATAAAAATGATGATATGGTCAAAATATTCACTTGCCTATGTAAAAGATTTAAGAAGGCACTTTATTATTTATTTTTCTATTATTATGAGTTTTTTTATTTTCACTTTAAACAGTTTGTTGTGTAGTTGTAAATTTTATCACAATTAGTTATTACCAATTTTATATTTATTTTCCTATAGAAATCGCCTTTCATGGCACTTAAGGGCTTCTGTACCTTTCGGGCTTTCATAGTCCCCTTCCCCCTTTCCCTCTCAGTGCCTGTAAATGCATTTACAGAGGTAACTTGAGGAAAAATATTATCCTGCTCTCTGTGATTATTTATAGTAAAGCTCTTGTCATTTTGGATGTAAACCTCAGTCCTACGGTGTGTGATGATGTTTTTAAAGTACGTCCAGTAGTTTTTTGCCGCTCAGAAATGGAAAAATGAAAGTTATATTGTTGTTTTCATTTAACTGTTATGGAGCTGACGGTGCCGCTGCTTATTGCTATGGAGGAGTGATGTACCACTTCAGCTTTATTATTTCTGTAAAATAGGTGCTAAAGCAGAAGTAGAGCTGCAGAGCCATCACATGTTTATTTGTTTTTTCTGATCTCTTCTACAGGTATGTTAATTTTTTATCCTAATTCCATTTTCAATTTTGTTGTGTGTGCCTTTTTGCTCTGTCCAATTGGTGTCACTGTGTGCTCTGTTTATTGTGTTTTCTTTTTTTATTTTCTACTAATTCATTATTCCCGTTATGAGAAAATGCAATGTTTTCTGATATTTTCTTCACTAGATTGCAAGGTCAATTTAGATTTACTAATTTCGTTAGACTAATATGTATGAATGTAATTTTATTGCAGATTCTGAGGAACATGTTTAACTCTCTCCCTGTTCAGCATTTTTTTTTAAAGTTTTTCCTCACCCAGTTCGAAGGTCTAAGGGCAGAGGGTGCCACATCTAAAAATTGATTTGATTTTATATCTAGTTTTCAGCCTTGCCCTTTGTGTACACAGAGGTTGGATTTGGATTCTCTCCATCTTTTTATGATCTACTTTAGACAATGAAATCTCTGAATTTTAAGTTGAGAAACACTATTCTTTAGAAAACGGTAAATGAACTTGAATTTATAGTGTCTTTGAAATCAATTGTTTAAATAATTGTATTTAATATTTTTTTTCTGGTGTTCTGTATGCATGTTGGGATTATTTATATTGCTTATAATGTATACTGTAGTGTAGTGTAGTAGAGTGTTTCTTACTGTGTTATATCTCCCAGTCAAATCTTGGTCCAAGTACTTTATCTTTTTGATGCACCCTTTGCTGCTACAACAATGCAAATGTTTCCCTGTGGGGGACTAATAATGGAATATCTCTTACCTAATATAATTGAAGTCGGGAGTTTAGGACACTGTTCACATTCAGTCACTTACCAATGGCGCAGCATCTGGAGCAAAATTAGTTTCAGTGTTTTGCCTTTTAATTACAGAGCATTCTTTAAAACAATAACGGAACTATTCAGTGTCTTGTCCTTCAACACGCGGTCCGCACTGGTCGGGAATCGAACCGCCGATCCTCCGATCAGAGGACCAACCGAGTATACTGAGGACAAGGTTTGATCGACCTCCGAATGAAGAGTGGATTCATTTGAAAATCAAGTAACTAGTAAATAGGATTACATATAAGTATTAACCTCTGAAAATTGCAGTACACCCCTTCGAATGTTAGCAGTTCGTCAAGCGCCAAAGCAACAGAAGAAGAAGAAAAAAAAAAAAGGTGAGCATTTCTCGCGAGAACACACACCAACTGATATTCTCAAAACCAATAAGCTTTTAATTTGATACAGCTTAGAGCTGGAAAATATGCATAAAAATGATGATATGGTCAAAATATTCACTTGCCTATGTAAAAGATTTAAGAAGGCACTTTATTATTTATTTTTCTATTATTATGAGTTTTTTTATTTTCACTTTAAACAGTTTGTTGTGTAGTTGTAAATTTTATCACAATTAGTTATTACCAATTTTATATTTATTTTCCTATAGAAATCGCCTTTCATGGCACTTAAGGGCTTCTGTACCTTTCGGGCTTTCATAGTCCCCTTCCCCCTTTCCCTCTCAGTGCCTGTAAATGCATTTACAGAGGTAACTTGAGGAAAAATATTATCCTGCTCTCTGTGATTATTTATAGTAAAGCTCTTGTCATTTTGGATGTAAACCTCAGTCCTACGGTGTGTGATGATGTTTTTAAAGTACGTCCAGTAGTTTTTTGCCGCTCAGAAATGGAAAAATGAAAGTTATATTGTTGTTTTCATTTAACTGTTATGGAGCTGACGGTGCCGCTGCTTATTGCTATGGAGGAGTGATGTACCACTTCAGCTTTATTATTTCTGTAAAATAGGTGCTAAAGCAGAAGTAGAGCTGCAGAGCCATCACATGTTTATTTGTTTTTTCTGATCTCTTCTACAGGTATGTTAATTTTTTATCCTAATTCCATTTTCAATTTTGTTGTGTGTGCCTTTTTGCTCTGTCCAATTGGTGTCACTGTGTGCTCTGTTTATTGTGTTTTCTTTTTTTATTTTCTACTAATTCATTATTCCCGTTATGAGAAAATGCAATGTTTTCTGATATTTTCTTCACTAGATTGCAAGGTCAATTTAGATTTACTAATTTCGTTAGACTAATATGTATGAATGTAATTTTATTGCAGATTCTGAGGAACATGTTTAACTCTCTCCCTGTTCAGCATTTTTTTTTAAAGTTTTTCCTCACCCAGTTCGAAGGTCTAAGGGCAGAGGGTGCCACATCTAAAAATTGATTTGATTTTATATCTAGTTTTCAGCCTTGCCCTTTGTGTACACAGAGGTTGGATTTGGATTCTCTCCATCTTTTTATGATCTACTTTAGACAATGAAATCTCTGAATTTTAAGTTGAGAAACACTATTCTTTAGAAAACGGTAAATGAACTTGAATTTATAGTGTCTTTGAAATCAATTGTTTAAATAATTGTATTTAATATTTTTTTTCTGGTGTTCTGTATGCATGTTGGGATTATTTATATTGCTTATAATGTATACTGTAGTGTAGTGTAGTAGAGTGTTTCTTACTGTGTTATATCTCCCAGTCAAATCTTGGTCCAAGTACTTTATCTTTTTGATGCACCCTTTGCTGCTACAACAATGCAAATGTTTCCCTGTGGGGGACTAATAATGGAATATCTCTTACCTAATATAATTGAAGTCGGGAGTTTAGGACACTGTTCACATTCAGTCACTTACCAATGGCGCAGCATCTGGAGCAAAATTAGTTTCAGTGTTTTGCCTTTTAATTACAGAGCATTCTTTAAAACAATAACGGAACTATTCAGTGTCTTGTCCTTCAACACGCGGTCCGCACTGGTCGGGAATCGAACCGCCGATCCTCCGATCAGAGGACCAACCGAGTATACTGAGGACAAGGTTTGATCGACCTCCGAATGAAGAGTGGATTCATTTGAAAATCAAGTAACTAGTAAATAGGATTACATATAAGTATTAACCTCTGAAAATTGCAGTACACCCCTTCGAATGTTAGCAGTTCGTCAAGCGCCAAAGCAACAGAAGAAGAAGAAAAAAAAAAAAGGTGAGCATTTCTCGCGAGAATTCATTTTCTTGACGCGTGTTTCACGGACGCATATGTCCTTGCTTGTCCGGTATGGGGTACTGGGACTTACCAGAGGGATCCGACTGCGTCGAAAAAACATTGATCACCACAAAACTGGGCACGGCTTTGGGTAAATAAAAAAATGATATACACAAAGACGCGGATGCTGAATGTTAACTGTTTGCATGCCTGTTTTGAGGTATATTTTTTTAGACTGCTAAAGATTTAGAATTAGCTTAGCATGGCAGCCTAGAAGGGGTTTTCAGCGAACTACGTTCAGACTAAGCATACATTGCTTTTTTAAACAATTGACTTTACTAATTTTAAGCCATGTGAGTTGTTTTTGGACATGAGGTCTTAACGACTGTTGATTATATAGTAAAATGTGACGGAGAGTTTGACAGAAGTATTTGGTTGATACAAATATTGATATATGGATTATTCTTATCGTCTCTGAATTGATTGCAGAGTAGAGACAGGCTCGTTTGAGATAAAATTCTTCTGGAAAATAGATGAAAGCAAGCTGTTGCTTGAACAAGTTACAGAACGCAGGCTAGCTTGCAAGAATGCTGCGAGGAGAAAGACGGCCTAACAGTCGCAGTGAAGTGACGATTCTGTCGACCAATCAGCGGACTGTTGTTGGTCTAGCCCCCTTGTAGTACAATTTGGCTCTGGTTGGTACCTCAAGCAAAGGGTGACAAAACTGGCGCATTACTGTTCGTTATTTTAAGGGTAGTATTGGCAGCTTTTGACAATGGACACTCAAAAAACGTGTACCTTACCAAACTGTACTGAACTGCATGGCTTAGTGGAAACGGGGCTAAACAGACACCAAAAATTGATATTGAATTGTATTATGAGACAGGAGAAATGAGACACAGATCTGTAAATTAGATTTTAGGTGTTTAGGTGTTCTCAAAATTTCAATTTATATTTTTCTGGAAATTCACATTCATAGTTTAATAGTTTCCACTCTAATTCTGGCTGCAGGACTCAAAAATAGTGTAGAATTTTAGATACAAAACCAATGAAACCCACTTCTCTATGTTGTATTAAATTAATTCTTGTATTATATAATAATATTTTTGTGGAAAATTTTACATTTTTTGTTTAATGACGTCTGAGTAAAGTGACCAAGAGACTGCAAATTGATCCCATTGTGCAGTGTTTGTCATTTTTTCATTATAAGACAACTGAAACACCTTGTTATAGTTTTTATTAATTGTAAATGCTGTTTTAAGTTTTTATTTTAAAATGTTATTTCAATTCTATAACTTCAAAGGCATGTGACCAAGAGAACCCACATTGTTGCCAAATTGCATTATTTTACAAGATCAGTGTGGCACACCTCTGTTTAGCATATTTATAATTATATTTTTTAGGGAATATAAACATTTTTGGTTCAATAGCCTTAATGTCATGTGACTACACAACATACATACAGAACTAATTATATACAGTATATAACTTAAATATTAGTGCACAATTGTATTTTTTTTTAAATTCGGCTTCTCATATTTATCATTGATTGTATTGAAAAATCTTGATTGTTTTTAATATCTTTATAAGCCAGGGTACCAAAGTACCTCAAATTGATGCTGAATTGCAGTCCAAGTCGTTCACATTCATGCCACCAGTTATGTAATAAGGGACTCAGTTTACATACTCTGCGCCCACAATGACTGCGGCCGCATGTACCTACGCCACTTGTCAAGAATAATCGCAGCAGTTCACTGTCAGCTGGAGCAGCAGACAGATTGACATGGCGATGCTAAGAGTTAGGCTCGCTAAATACTCAGCTTTAAACTGTAAAGATGAAAACTGCATCGCATCCCACCCCTGGAGGTCCAACGAGAAAAGTGGCTACTTTTTCAGAATTCTTTATCACACCACTTAATGTTTTTGGTCAGATGGACAATCCGTTAGTAACATTATATCAGTTTATCTGTGTTTGTTTTGAGTTAGTAATTGGTGAGAAGAATCTGTGAATACAGTGTCAGTACTAGGGTTAGGTTTCGAAACCCAGTACTATATTAGTCCCAATTCCAAAGTTTCAGTTCCATGGAATCCTTAAGAAACTTCTACTTCAGTTCAGCCAATCAAATCCTTAATAGACAATGCACACGACATTAGTCTGGGTAAGGTTAGAGCTGTAAACTGTCATGACCCTAGACCACACCTGGGCATTTTTTGGCCCGTGGGCCACATCCGGCCCTTTGAGCATCCCTGTCAGGCCCGCGGTTTGTCAGTCATAAACACAAATGCACAAGTATTTATGCTGTGCACGCAATACAACTGTGTTGCTTTTACTTTGAAAAGCCTGATGTTTTTATTTTTAATGTTTGGATGCACGTGCTTGCGTGAACAGCAACAGGTGATGCTGGACAGCTACCCCTGGCGCCCTTAAAATGCTCTCTCACGTTAAAAAAAGAAAAGTTGATTCTGCTAAATATTTCTTTACAGAAGTCAAAGGTAAAGCCGAATGCGTAGTTTGTGTTCAAGGATTACAATCTAAATTGCCACTGCGTGACCAATCACAAGGAGAAATACTGGAACTTGTCCGATGAAGAGCGCGCAAAGGAGTTGTAGGCTTTGCTATTCAAGTTGCAAACCCAACAAGGACTTTTTACGAAACTTTGCACACCCAGAGATTCAGCTGTCAAGACAAGTTATGTCCTATCTCACAAAATAGCTAGAAAAAGTAAACGATGGAGAGTTTACAAAGGAGTGTTTGGTGGACTCTGCTGTGCTAATATGCCCAGAGAAAAAAAGGAGAATTTGAGAACGTTCCCCTCTCCTGACGCACTTTAACGAGGAGGGTTGAGGACATTGCGGGAAATCTGGAGCTTCAGCTGAAGAACAGAGCAGTTAACTTTGACAATTTTTCCCTGGCTCTTGATGAGAGCTGCGATGTACGTGACACTGCCCAGCTACTCATCTTTTTACGTGGGATCACTGCGGACTTGAAACTCACGGAGGATCCTGCAGCCATACAGTCAATGAAAGGGACAACAACAGGGAGTGATTTTTTGCGGAGGTGAATCTATATTTGACCTGCAGTCTGATACACTTCTTGCAGAGCACTTTAGGTCAGTCCCACTACCTGAGTTCTACTCTTTACTCGAAGAGGAGAACTTTCCACACATGAGGAGGCATGCTCAGAAGAAAAACACCTGCAAAACACCTTTCAGTATTTGTGAAAATTAACAAGTTAAAAATAAAATGAAACAGTGATGTAATGATTGTTTTTTTTAAGCTGTTTATTACTTTTATAGGGTTATTTTCCTCTTTGACCTACACAATATCCTTATACTTATGATTACCAGTCACAAATAATCAAAATATATCATTTACTGCTTTTTACAATAGGAGAAAATTAATACTGAACAGAATTAAGTTCAAGTTATCGTTGGTTCGGCCCTCCAACAAAGTTCAGATTTCTCATGTGGCCCCTTGTAAAAATTAGTTGCCTAGCCGTGCCCTAGACATTCAAAAGTGTGTCTTCATTTTGTTAGAGATGTTGAGTTGGACTTGAACCACCTGTCACAAATGTATTTGAATAAGGACCGGTGCACAACAAACATGCCAAAATGCCGTTGCCAGGTGCACAGTATAACAATCAATGAGTGCACTGTGTTTGTCATGGGCTGACTTCTCTCCTCTTCTGTTTTCCTCCCAGCTTAGCTAACAGCCAGTACCTCCTACTTGGATGTGTTAAGCTTTCATTTGAGAGAGAGAAGAGACATTCAGATTGATGATATTCTAAGTCTAGTCTGTCAGAATGTGGCGATGTGTGCAGACTGAGTATCCATGTTATCCTTTTCCTGTTCTGTGTCTTTGAGAAATAGGGGAGATGAGCTTCAGGATTAACCCCTTCACTTTCACCAGCAGTAGTGAAAAAGCGCACAGCAGACTCCACCTGGGTCTGGAGATGCTGGAGCTTAATTTATTGACAATTAAGCAACTTAAATATAATTTAAAACACTGCTGGACAGCTAACTAGCCGCAAACTCCCACTGCTTTTTCATTCTGCCTCGCTCGCTTTGTTTCGCATGTATGATACCTGTGATGTCTGACAGACAGAGAAAATCATCATTACACAAATTAATTACTGTTTTCCTTTTATAATATATTGTGTTAAATCCAGTGAGGAAAGTTACAGATGATACAATTTTAACATTTAAAAATGTTGTTATTGATACATGAAACCTTATAATGTGAAAATGTTAAACTTGTATTTTTTTTTTTTTAACATGAGTGATTTATTTTGGTGATCATGTGTGGTTAGCACTGTTGCCTCACAGAAAGAAGGTCCTGGGTTCAATTCCGGGTCAGGGCGTTTCTATGTGGAGTTTGCATGTTCTCCCTGTGTCTGCGTGGGTTCTCTCCGGGTACTCTGGCTTCCTCCCACAGTCCAAAAACATGCAAAACTCGGGGTTAGGTTAATTGGTCACTCTAAATTGCCCGTAGGTGTGAATGTGTGTGGATGGTTGTTTGTCTCTATATGTCAGCCCTGTGATGAACTGGCGACTTGTCCAGGGTGTACCTCGCCTTTGCCCGAAGATGCTGAGATAGGCCCCCTCCACCGACCCCTAACAGGATAAGCGGTAGAAAATGGGTGGATGGATGGATGTGTCTATAGAGACTGAGGTATCACTTGGAAGTAACACAACTTTTATAACAAGCTGAGAAAGTTACTCTTGCTCTCCTCCTCCTCAAACATCTACAGTCTGCTCTGTATATGTTCTGTATGATCTGTAAGATGTATGCATTTAAACACCTGGGCTCCAGGGACCAGCATGGTCTTTCAGTCATACTGGAGGACTTGGTTTTTCCATTTATTCTTCTTACAACCTTGTGCGGGGAATAAAGCTTTTGAAAACAGTCAAGAATAACACACATAATTCCAATCTCCCACTATTTAATTGTAATAGTGTAAGAGTGTGATAGTGTACAATAATAATTGTAAGAGTAATTGTATTATTTTATTTTTTTTTTAACTTGCATCAATTTCAGTGATGTTTTGTAATTTACTTTTTGATGAACTATAAGAAAGAATAAAAACTGTATGGTTTTAATTGTTCTTACTGTAAGATACCCTTTAAATAAAATTATGTCAAAACAAAATGGGTGGAGTGCAATGATATTGCAAATTGTTTCATTAAGCCATCCTTAGGGAACACTTAGACTAGGCCATCCACACCATGCCCAAGCAACGATTGATGCACAAAGTCAGGATAGTTTTTGATACTGTGAGCGCTCTACCATGCTTATGTACGGCACGCTTCCTTGGCCCTGGCTCAGTTGAAAGAGGTGTACTTCGGCGCGGTACAGTTTTTAATGCAAGCACGCATATGCAACATGGACATGACAATATAAGTGAATGCCTCTCTCATGTCCTGCTGTCTCCACAAAAATCACTTGCAGTGTGGCATAATTGATAAATGTGTGAATTTGAGTGTGCTGTTTTGGAACAAAAGTACTTCAAATAAACCACAAATCCAGTAAAATTGTTGTCATGTTCTCTCAACATGATGATGTTATTCGAAGTAGCAATGGCGCGATTGCCCTTAGAGCAGTGTGAGTGCGGGTGAGTTGGGAGGGGTGGCACAGAACAACTGGGCCTAAATAGAGATAGAGATGACTTAATCAATCCCCGTGAGAAATTAATTTAATTGTGACCTTGCCCATAATCACTGCAAGAGAAATTTCGACACCATTACAGCCCTAGCTATAACAACTTCTTTGTTAATAAGAAAATAAAAACATTTGTCTCAGAGCCGGGGTTTGTAACTTGGAAATTAAGCATGAGAGCCAACTGAGAAGTAATTACAGTCCCCCTCCACTCCCTGTCTCTGCTCTGTAGCTCCATCCTGCCCTTTTAGACGGCTGTTTTGGTATCTTGGACACAGCTGCCTGTTCCTACTGCCTACACCCAAAGCCACTTTCCTACTGCAGCGCTTCTTTTATTGAAATCAAGCTGCAACTGAGGACAGCTGCTGTTAAGGCCTGGCAAAGCATCTCAAGGGAGGAAACTCAGATGAGAGGTGAAATGTCTTCAAAACCAAAGAAGTCCCGATGCTGTGTAGATGAATTCTTCTAAATTCTTCTAAGAATTCTAACACTGGTATTCAGATAATGTCTAAATATTCTCTACAAATATATTTCTAAGATATAGAAGCGCGATCTTTGAAAATTGTAGAAAAATAGCAAGAGAAGACAGTCCATCTGTTAATCGAAACTCAGATTGAAGAGGAACAATGCGGTTCTGGTCCTGGCCTGGAACTCTTGACCAGCTCTATACCCTTGCAGGGGTATTGGAGGGGGCATGGGAGTTTGCTTACCAAGTCTACATAGGTTTTGAGGGAATCCTATTGGTGGCCTTTGGATTCCTTCTCTGTTTTCTGAAGATGACGTGATCCTGTTGGCTTCATCAAACAGTGACCTCCAGCTCAGAAAAGGGTGGATTGCCCACTCCAGGACAGGGAAGAATTGCTGCTCCAAGTTCAAGTACCCTGGGGTCTCCGAGGGAGGTTGGAGCAGGAGATTGACAGACGGATTGTGGTGGCATTGTCAGTGATGCGGATACTAAAGCGGTCCATTGTGGTGAAGAGAGAGCTGAGCCAGAAAACAAAGCTCTTAATTTACTTGTCAATCTACGTTTCAACTCTCACCTATGTTCATGCGATAGCGAATACAAGCGGCCAAGATGAGTTTCCTTTGCAGGGTGGCTGGACTCAGCCTTAGAGATATGGTGAGGAGCTCGGACATCTGGGAGGAGCTCGGAGTAGAAGCGTTGCTGCTCTGTGTCAAGAAGAGCCAGCCTAGATGGTTCGGGCATCTGGTCAGGATGCCTCCTGGAAGTCTTCCTGGGGAGGTGTTTCGGGCATTGCCATTCAGGAGGAGACCCCAGGGCAGGTCAG
>KV751359.1:2796960-2808215 GCA_001698575.1 Mola mola
CTGCGACCCAGACCCGGATAAGTGGCAGAAAATGAACTGACAGAATTATTTCAGCTGTTTATTTCCATTATTCAAATAATTTTCTTCAATATTTGATGTTGAAGGCAGCAAAAGTTTTGCTGGGCAGCCATGTTTAAATATTATTCAATACATTGAGCACAAATAGGTCCCAGCCCGAACCAGGACTAACTATAAACTACTAATTAAATTACTCTTAAATTAAAAAAATTTAGATGTGCGCAATATATTTAAGAAGCAAGTCCCAATTATTTATTGTATTTCGATTGCTATATACAGTCTCGTTTTCAGATATTGAATAACAGTTTCAATGCTGTATAAACTATGAATAGAAACAAAAGTGGCCATTTGCAAACCAATGAATCCCCTTATTTAATTAAAAATAGCAAAAAAAGATATCAAATATTGAAATTTCTGACCCCTCTCCTAGACACTTCCATTCCTGTCATCAGGACCAACTGCCTGTCCATTCTTCATCCTCGTCAAAGCTTTTTTCACTTCATCTTTACTAATCTTTCCAACTTCTTGTTCCAGTTTTCTCCTCTACCTCTGTTCTTTCCCGCTCTTTTTCTTAGTTCATCAGCTCCTTAAAGTACTCTGTCCATCTTCTCAGCACGCTCCCCTCACTTGTTAGTACATTTCCATCTCTGTCCTTAACCCCCGCCCTTACCTGCTGCACATCCTTTCCAGCTCGATTCCTCTGCCTCGCCAGATGATATAGATCCTGTTCTCTTTCCTTATTGTCCAATCTGTCATAGACTGCATCGCCTTTGCCAACTCCCTCTTTGCCTTCTGTTCTATTCCATTTCTTCCTCGCTATCTGTCCTCTCCAGATGACACACCAAGCACTTCCCTACCTGTCTCACTGCACACTATTGCTGTAGTTACCAAGTCCTGACAGTTCTGCACGACTAGGTAGACTGTCTCAACCTCTCCCTGAAGTCCTCATAGCAGTCTTCCTTTTTCACCTTCCACCATTTGATCCTCTGCTCCGCCTTTACTCTACTCCTCTTCCTCACCACCAGTCATCCTACACACTAGCATTAGACGCTGCCTAGCTACATTCTTGCCTGTCACCACCTTGCAGTCTCCAATCTATTTTCAGATTGCGTCTTCTACACAAAATGTTGTCCACCTGCATGCTGCATCTGCCAGCTTTCTACCTTTGCCTGTCATTGTGCCAACATTTAGAGTCTCAATCCTGCACTCTTGACTTCCCTCTTCTGTCTCCTAATGCAATTCCTTCCTCTTGTTTTTCAACTAACAGTAGGCAAATTTCCGCTGGTACCCTGTTTTTCAACAGCACCAGTGGAAGAGCCCGACCGATCCACTTACTTACTTTATACATATAACAAAAATATACAATAAATTATACACAGAAAAATATATGATGTTCTCTGAACTTTATTCAGAAAATGGTATTTATATTTTAAACAGACATATACACGTACACAATTAACACAATGGAAAAAAAGTGTATAAAATATGTATAAACTGTCCAAAAATAAAACCCTGATCTACGTGGCTTTCTTACTTGTTGATATTTCACAGAGGCTGCTACAATAGATAAACTTGGAGGAGTGGACAGAACTTGGTTGGGGTCTGTTGGTCTGGCAGCCAGGGCTGGTTTTGAGATATCTCTGTAATCAGTAGCACCTTATGTTCTAAACACAAAAAATTCATGGCTTTGTGTATCATCAGAGCATCAAGAGCCCAGCTGTGCTGCCATCTGGTAAAAGCACCCCTGCTTTTTATACAATTTATTACTATTATCAAAATTGCTTTTTAGAGTTAAAAAAAATAATTTTCATGTGGAATAGAAAAAATGTGACCATTTACCTTTATGTATATACAGACAATGCACGATTTTTTTTTGTAATTGTAATTACCTGCAATATTTGCTTCTGCTTTTTATAATCACTTTTGCAAACGAAAACATTTGCCAAATAGACAAGGCCGAGTATATCATATAAAGTTTGTGTTCAGTATTGAATACAACTCATACAAAGTGAACACACATGGAAGAGATCCATAAAGTGCATATTGTATGATGGATGAATGCGTGTAAAGGTGAGTAAATTGGGATTATAATTTTGAACACTGAAATCTGACTGTCCCGTAGCTTCCTCCAGAGGGTAAGAGGTCAAAGAGACTGTTGAGGGTAGTGTTGGACATGAGGAAGAATGTCTGTCTGAGGGCTTGTACATAGGTGTCTGTCAGTCCTTCGTTTGACTTGCATCTTCATAAATAAAAAATAATCAGACAATGAAAACCATTCACTATTTTGAGCAATCACATTATTTTTCATGATGTAATCTGTAATGAGCTCCAATTTACAGAAATCGTAAAACATAATATTTACCCTAACCCTGCTACCTACTTAAGACCTCTTCTGAGTTATTTTCAGCAAATCGATGGTCATCTGGGTGCTGAGTCCTCCTTAATGGCATCCAGGAGGCCTAAATCCCAAATGAATCTTATTCAGTATTGTTTAGGTTTAAGGGCCCTTTACATAGCTTAAGAAAAGATTTTGATATTTTGATTATGTTTTAAGCATGGTCAATAATTCATACCCCAAATAAAACAAATTCATACCACAGCCATTTCCTGCTGTAACATACTGAGAGCACGGGGACATAAACTACAAAAATATAGCCGCTGTCATAGCCTCTAGTAACAATTCCCTATTCTTTGACTGCAACTCTACAATGCATGTTGCTATTTATTCTCAGCTAACATTTCACCATATCTCATTTAGCTGCAAGATACTATTTTAGCCATATTTGCTAATGATGCTGTGATAGAGATTGAAAATGGTTATAATACATCAAACAGTGGCTAGCAGTCCACTTCAAAGTCAGCTTGTTTTGGGGCTGTGATGCAGCTGGCCTACTCAGCTCCGGCTGAGGCGTTAGGCAGGTGGCATTGTTATCTTCAAACACACATTAGCTTACCTGGCTGTTATCGAGATTAGCATTTTGAATAAAGTTAGAACAAAGAAGAGAGATTGAAAGTAAAGGCTACGATAAGGCTTGTGATATTATTAATGAAAAGTAATGCATGCAAATTTTCAGCCAAGAACGCCAGAGACCATAATAAACTGATCCATCTACAACCATTAACTCCCACTAACATAGCTACATCCAGCAAATCCACAATATGCTACCGTGAGGCAACTAGCAATTACAACATCTGCAATTTAATTATACCGGTACGAACGGCGGTGTTTTAGTAACAATAAATAAAATTAATCCAACATGAATCCCTGCCACAATTGCATCCCACCTTGGATTGGATTGTTTTCAGCATGAGGGACGAAGCCCTCATGCCACGATTGAGCTGTCTTCCCCACAACACCAGCTCGATTGGGCTTCCCGTTTTTTCGGTCGTCCAAGCCTCCCCTTGTTGGCTTAAGCCTTCAGGCACTCAAATCACAAAAAACAACTTGGGGCTTCCTCCTTCATGCTAAAAAAAAAACAAAAAACAAAAAAACCAATCCCTGGGGAGGGATGCAATTCTCAGCAGTCGGGCATATTTCGCTGTAAAATGGTCAATACTGAAAACACACATTACTTACATCTACTAGAAGAGGAGCCAACTCTTATGCCAAATTTAAGTCCTTTAGCATCTCGAAGGGGCCCTCCATCCTGGAAAGACTAAACCAAACTCAAATTTTGACTTGCCAGACCCCAGGACAGTATTCCACTTTGCCTTAGTTGATCTTAAATGAATATGGGCCAAGAGAAATAACTGGAGTTTCTGGATTTGTTTTATATTACAATTTTTGCATGATAGAATTTCAACTTGCATTTGTGGATCCTGCAGCAACTATTTTTTTGTTAGTTATCTTTGGATGTGTTCCCTAGCCTATGCCGTGATGTCCACTACATAATTGTGTCTGTTTTCATTGCAGTGCTGTTTAAGGACCTCAAAATCATGACCATTAAGGGTGTAATGGAATGCAATTGATCTGTGAACTGTACAAATCATTCTGTATAGTTTGGAAGAGTTATGAACCATGGATCATAGTTGTTTTGCATAAAGTGCATTGCCCTTCCAACTTTTATTAAACATCAATTTCATACAACAGCATTTAGCTGTAGACTGGCTTTAGTGATGTGATCCCTGAACTTCGAAGCATTATGACTTGGGATGTCATGCATATGCAGGATGTGAAAATAAAGAAACAGAAGATCTTGAAAGGTTTACCCATCATTTTACTTGCCTCTATGAGAACACTTTGACTCTGACTATTAAATGTAATGATCCTGGAACAAGGAAGATTTAAATAAGAATATATAGAAAATTCCTGGCAAGAAATTTTGAATATGTGTCCTGATGTCTAGTCAGGGTCCTTTGGCTATAAAATTTGTCTATATATCAAAATCAAATCAAATTTTATTTGTATAGCCCAAAATCACAATTTACACATTATCTCACTGGGCTTTGACAAACTGTACAGATGTGACATCCTCTGCCCTTAGATCCTCGAACCGGGTGAGGAAAAACTTAAAAAACCCTAAACAGGGAAAATAAGAAACCTCAGGAAGAACCACAGAGGAGGGATCGTTCTTCCTAGGACGGACAGACGTGCAATAGATGTCACTTGTACAGAACACAAAAACATGATAACAGTTCACTTGGAATGTATAAAACATTCAGTGTTCATAATTTGGTAATGAGAGTGAGAGAAAAAGGCGGTTCGTTCTGGGTTTCCTTAACAATTTCACCGCTCCATTTTATAATTAGTCCCTTTGAGAAAGTGGGATGGTGCTCCTGTCACTCTCACGCTCCATGAACCAAACATGGAAGTCTGTCTGATACCAAACAAATGTTGCCTATGTTTTGGGAAAAAAATTACGCATGTATCATCAAAATTGTGGGCTTAAGAGCAATGTAAGTACAAGACTAGGAGACAGCTGGGAAAGGCTTCTCCACTCCTACCGATGATGTCATCCACTCTGACTCACGCAATACACATCCATTATAAAGTCAGAAACTGCCCAAAATTGACCAAAACTAAAACTGAAAGGAAAGAAAATGTATATATGCATCTGCATGGGTTCATAGCCCACAGATGAGAATTGTGATTCTGGTTTTTTTTGTGTGTGTCTTCAGGCCTGGTTGGTTCAGCGTATCACATTTTGGCATTCCAGCCAGATTCTGCATTGGCAGCACTTCAAAGGGCTACCAATACAACCGTTACCATGGGTAAATATTCACGTTGTTATTCATCAATTCACAGATACACTTACAATGTTTTACACTTACAATGTGATTTTTTTTTTTTAATAGATCCTACAAAGTAAGTCTTAGATCCCTTTGCTCAGACTCAATTGTCATGAAAGTATACTTTAATTCTATCATAAGCTAATTAATGGCTGCCCATCAATATATGTATATAACCAACAGAGGGTTATATCTGTTTCACAGTTCTTCAGTGACAATTGACATGTCCTGCTGTACATGCATCTCTGTTGAGAGACAAAATTCTGAACAACCACTGAAGTACAGATATGATGTTGTTTTTTCTTTACTATCATATTCTGGTGTACTATATACTGTATTTTAGACCAGCATCAGTGCACCAATCAAAAGATATCTGTAGAAATTGTCTCCCCAAAACTTCACCAGTTAGGTACAGAAGTTACAAAATTGGTTATTTTGCCTCTGTACACAATAACAATGGATTAAAAAAAGCAAAAACAGATATGATCGAAGTTTAGCCATTAACCATTTAGGTTGCAATAACAAACTTGGAGCAGCCCTATTTACAGCATTTTTCTTCCTTAATCATCATAACTGATTAGAAGATGAAAATGTCTCGTGTTGTCAGAACCTGGCCTGATGTTCTTGACAACAGACAGGAAGAGGCAGAGTAAAAAATTAAGGCGATATCGACTATAATTTTATTTCATCATTTCACCACAGAGGTTAAAACATAAAAAAAACATATGTCACTGTCTAAATACTTACTATGTACCTAACTGTATAAATTTTTCATTTCATATAATACTCTGTAGTGGTGTGCAGATAAGCTTTGAGACCGAGTAATCATCAGCACACTCAAAATAATAATTTTTGTAGAGTTCAAGATACTGTCATGGATATTTCACTCAACCCCTACCAGTGTCTACTATTTGTTGTTAAAATTTAAAGTTTTATATATTATGAGCTTTTTTATTAGTTTGTGTGAATGTTAATGTTCTCCAGTCAGTCAGTTTCTGTTATTAATTTTTTTCTGTTGTGTTTTACATTGAAGTGGCCTGGCTCAATTGGCCAACCAAAAACATTCCACTTTATTCCCCCTATTATAGTTGATTTCCTTTGTTATTGTCTTAAAATAAAGCTGAATGTAGGCACTTTAACCTGGCTTTTACGTTTGGCTTTGGCTTTTTAAGAGTCTTAACACTACTACGATGTGTCTTTGTCACGTAATTTGAAACATTTTGATCTTGAAGTGTCGATTTTTGGATTCACCAAATTGCATTATTTTTAACACCATCCAATACAATACAACATTATTAATCCAAGAGGTGGGTGGTTTAGGGCAAACAAGAAACAATCACAAAAACAATA
This sequence comes from Mola mola, assembly GCA_001698575.1. Lineage (NCBI taxonomy): Eukaryota > Metazoa > Chordata > Actinopteri > Tetraodontiformes > Molidae > Mola > Mola mola. The sequence continues at coordinate 2,803,558 of KV751359.1, forward strand.
AACCAATTAAAGATAAAAAAGTGGAATTAAAACCAATGCAGATGGCTTCTAGAATGAAGTTGCTTTGTACTGATAATGCTAATAACGGTATCTGTCTTTGTTGTACAGCAACCATGGGAGCCATCTTTGGCTTAGCAACCTGTCTTAGTGCTCAGGCTCGTGAAGCCCCAGATGACCCACTGAATTACTTCATTGGGGGCTGTGCCTCTGGAATCTTCCTGGGTGCCAGAAGTAAGTGTCATTTTGGACAGTTGAAGCACAAGGAACTTTATATGAATTTTCTTAATTCCAGTCATTCAGCCTGTGACACAGGATATTAGGTGACATCCTTTGTCACTGAGGATGTTGCAGATCCTTAAATGTAACTCAGAGGAAATGAAAGGTGTGGAGAGAAGACGCTCCCCAGGGAGCTTTAGAGTAAGTAGTGACAGACTCATTGATGCTCTGGCTTTGTAATGAACAGAAATACAACATGGATTGAAATGTGTAACAGTTTATTGATAGTAAGTTAAGAGACACTACTGGGTTGCCTTGGGAACAAGAACACTGTAATGATGTATTGAAAGCCTGTAATGCTGCCCTGATTCCAAAAAAGTTGGGATGCTGTATAAAATGAATGCACTTGAATGATCCTGTTTTGACCTTTATTGCATTGAATACAGTATTCTAACACTTTATTATATTTAAGCATAGTTGTTCAAATCAAATCAACCATTCAACTTAATATTTTGAATGTGCTGAAATTAGCATGATAGCACACATTACTCAGAGAAGTACAGTTATAAGAAGTATTAGTCTGCTGTTTCCAAGGCAACACTCCAACGCCAGAGTTAGAGCAAAATATTTATTCTTACACAAAGGGTTGGATGCATCGAAAAACTCTTGAGAGAGATTAGATGAGATGAGAAACTTTATTACTCCTTTTGGGAGGTCTGCCCCCAAGGAACTTAAAGTGCCAGCAGCAAGTAAACATCACAGTTAAAAAGCACCCAATAAAGAGTAAGTGAAATTGAGCAAAAATCAGCTAAATTAAGCCAAAAAGTCCCCCTGGCGCTCCTCCAACCCGCAGATGAGAACTTGTAAAGCCTAATGGCTTGCGGGACAAAGGAATTCCTGAGACTGTTAGTCCTGCATTTGGGAAGGAGCAGTCTTCTATTGAACAGGCTCCTCAGGTTGCTGATGACAGTGTGCAGAGGGTGACTGGCATCGTCAATTATGACCAGTAGTTTGTCCGGTGTCCTCTTCTTTGCAACCGTCACCAAAGAGTCCAGCTTCATTCCGACCACGGAGCCAGCCTGCCTGATCAGCTTGTCAAGCCAGTTCCAGTCATTCATTGATCTGCTGGCCCCAGCACACCACAGTGAAGAACAGGACACTAGCAACCACAGACTGGTAGAACATTATCAGGAGTTTCTTGCAGATGTTAAAGGATCGCAGTCTCCTCAGGAAGTACATCCTGCTCAGACCAGTCCTGTACAGGTGATCTATGTTGGATGTCCAGTCCAGCTTATTGTCCAGCCACAGTCCAAGGTATTTGTAAGAGTGAACATCCTCCAACTCAACTGCTTTGCCAGACCCTCACTGCAACCATCTTTAATTGCTGGTCTTTCTTCTTTCAGTTTTGTCTTCGTTAACTGAAAATCTGCTCTAGTCGGTTGAGATTAGGTGACTAACTTGGCCACTGAACAATATTCCATTTCTTTGACTTCAAAAATCTTCAGCTGCTTTTGCAGTATGTTTAGGGTGATTATCCATCTGCACTATGAAGCGTTGTTCTATTAGTTCTGTAGCATTGGGCTGTATGTGAGCAGAGAGTAAAGCCCTTCACACCTCAGAATTCATCCTGCTACTTCTGTCAGCAGTCACATCATCAATAAACACCAGTGAGCCAGTTCCATTGGCAGCCATACATGCCATTGCTGTAACACTGACTCCACCATGTTTGACACATGATGCGGGATGCTTTGAATCATGAGCTCCTCCTGTCCTTCTCCATACTTTTTATACTTTTCCCCCATCATTCTGATATGTTTATCTTGGTTTCACCCATCAGAAGATTGTGATCCCAGAACTTGGGAGGCTTTCTTTTATGTTTCTGTCTGACAATGACAAGCCTATCCTGTCCATAGTATTCTTGACTTGTCTCAATGTTGTGCAGGGGTTTTTCTTCACCAAAGAAAGGATTCTACGATCATTTAGTTGTCTTCCGTGGTCTTTCAGGCCTTCTGATATTGCTGAGCTCACCAGTGTATCCTTTTTTTTAAAGAATGTCCCAAATTGTTGATTTAGCCACACAAAGGTTTTTGCTAAATCTCTGGAAGATTTATTTTATTTTTTTCAGCCTAATGTCAGCCTCCTTCATTTGCATTAACATCTCATTGGACTTAATATTGATAACCAGTAAAACAGCTGCCAAATGCCAATTTAATACCTGAAATCAACTCCGGACCTTTTATCTGCTTCATATGTCTTCAAGTAACAAGGGAACGGACCACACCTGGCTATGAAAATACCTGTCAGTCAGTTGTCCAAATACTTTGAGCCCCTGAAAATGGAGATACTCTGTATAAAATAGCTATAATTCCTAAATGGTAAATGCAACCTTTTTTTTAAAAAAAAAAACCTCTTAAATTAAAGCTAAAGGTCTACACATCACATCTTGATTTTTCTATTTCAATCTGTTGTGCTGGTGTACAGAGACAAAATGATAAAAAACCCTGTCAGCCTCCACCTACTTTTGGACCTAACTGTACTCATAGCACAATATAGCTGAAATCTATTGGTTTGTACTCGTAAGGAACAAAGTACTTTTTTCTATCACTGTCTGATAATTTTAAGAAAGTGTTTAAATAGTGAGGGTTGGGGTTCTTATATTTGGGTTTTTTTTTGTTGTTTTTTCGTAATTGTCTAAAGGGTGGGCAGAGCTATAGTGCAGAAATGGGGAGGGGGATGAGAGTGGAGTTGGTTCCAGATGTGTCTCATGTTTAATGCTCAGAAGTTACAAACCCAAGCTTTAAAGGTCCAGCATGTAGAATTTAAGAATACTTATTTGCAAACATTCAATATAATATTTGTTACTTTTACCATTAGTTTGTGATCACCTTAAATCAAAAACCATAGGGTATACTGTATATTATTTCAGAATTATCAATTTAAAGGTACACAGAGAGCACCATCTTGCACCACTATATTACTATGCTAGATGAAAACAGACTAAACGGCCTTCACATTTATATACTGTAGTGGCATTGGAATACAAGCCATGAAGTAGACTCACCCCAGTGAAAGGTGACGAAAGAGTACAAGGAGTCAGCAGTCTGCTGTAAGTATGTCTCAAGCTTGAATCAAATCAAATCAAATTTTATTTGTATAGCCCAAAATCACAATTTACACATTATCTCACTGGGCTTAGACAAACTGTACAGATGTGACATCCTCTGCCCTTAGACCCTCGAGCTGGGTGAGGAAAAACTTAAAAAACCCTAAACAGGGAAAATAAGAAACCTCAGGAAGAACCACAGAGGAGGGATCTTTCTTCCTAGGACGGACAGACGTGCAATAGATGTCACTTGTTCAGAACACAAAAACATGATAACAGTTCACTTAGAATGTATAAAACATCCATGAGTCCCAGAGTCTGTGGATTCTATAAATCCGGATGTATGGAAAGGCTGGTGATCCAGACGCGGGTGTACTCTGTTTGTCCAGGAGTCATTGTACACCATGTAGCAAGATCTGAGTGTTGCTGAGTCCAAGAGTATGTAGAATCTGTAAATCCAGGGATATGTGAAGTGTAGTGATCCAGAAGCAGGTGTAGTCTATTGATCCAGAAGCCATTGTGATCTGTGGATCCTGATTTGCACTTGGAAATTCAGCCTAGATTCCAAGTCACAGAATCTCCTTTCCTAATGTGGCCAGGAGGCATCAGGCAGGACCACAGCAACAGCTCCCACTGCGACCTAGAAAAACCTGCAGGATGTTAAAGCACAACGACTCCGGGGAAGAAGTAAAGTTAGTGTAAAGATATGGACATTTACAGGAGCAGAGAAGGAGTCTGAGTCAGAGGGGGGAGAGAAGAGAGCTCAGTGTATCATGGAGTGTTCCCCCAGCAACCTAAGCCTATAGCAACATAACTAAGGGCTAGATAGGCCAGCCCCAACTATAAGCTTTATCAAAAAGGAAGGTTTTAAGCCTACTCTTAAAATCAGAGAGTGTGTCTGCCTCCTGTACCAAGACTGGAAGATAGTTCCACAGGAGAGGAGCTTGATAGCTGAAAGCTTGTGCTTGTTAACCTATGTTACTCTAAATGGAAGATCATACACTGATGGCCACTGTTGTTCTCCTGTATCCTTGAAAAGGGAGGGGGCAGCAAGGTAGAACTCTGTTGCATGCATTCTACTTCACCGTTACATGCCGCTAATATTCACACACAGGATCTTTAAGACAGGTGTTTTTATTTACTCATTCACAAAGAAAAGGGAATGTATGTTGTTTTGCAGTTTGTAAAGATTATAACCTCTCTACCCCACAAATAAAATGGAATCTTTATTTATTTTGCTTTATCATATTACAGTCTTTTAATCATGTAAATCGATTGTTTTCCTTTTATAAACATCCATGATTTTTTAAATTAAAAAAAAAAAAAATGATATCTTTCA
>KV751359.1:2808325-2823573 GCA_001698575.1 Mola mola
AATGATAAAAATACTGATTAAAAAATCATTTTTTCAATTGGAAGTTATCCCCAGTCTTCAAGTCTTCAAAGTCCCCTTTGCCGTAATGGCACCATGGACAGTCCTCTTGTTGACCAATCTTTAAATCAGTTGTCTTAGGAATTAGAAATGAAATGACTGCAATTTCAGATGCTTTCAGATCTGTTTATTTTAAATTTATTGTTGGGGTGTACAGTGGCAAAATAATGGTATTAGATATCTGAATACATAATTTAGAGGAATCTAATTTAGGATTTGGAGGGGAATTCAGATCAAGAATATACTGTTTCCCAAACCATAAAAAACAGACAAATCTGAATTCAGAATAAGGTAAAGTTGTACTCGTGGTAAATAAGGAAAGTGGAAGGGAATATCATTGATCATAGGTCGCTACTTTTCATCCCTTGGTTTAGCATACATGCTCAATGGATTGCTTGCTAAATTTAAACAGTAGTGTGATTTAATTTTTTTTTTTTTTGATTGCTGTCATTTAGCTAACAGCAGCCACTTAGGTGGAGGGAATTATCAGTGGCTCAACTCGTAAACTGCATGCTTTGTCATAATAGAAATCATAATGAGAATGTGATATTTGCTGCAACTTCAGAAATATTTGCCGCTTACCTCCAATCCAGCTCCACTCTAAAGGGAGCAGTTGCAGTCTCTTTGCCACTCAAGCACAGTAGCCTTCAGTCTTTAGGGATCCTTCACCTTGCCATATAAGCCACAATCCTTTACTGATAAAACATAACATTTTAGTAATATTTCAGTAGTGACATGAAATATGTAGCATGTTACTGTCTTATGGCAGAGGAAATGTAAAAATTAAGGTAGCCGTGCCTTACTGAATCCATATTGTCTGCTCTGTTTGTGTTTCTGTGTGTATTCTTCCAGCTCACAGTGCTATGACTGGTACATCAGCATGTGTCGGTCTGGGTACACTGGCCTTCTTCTCAAAAGTTGGCAAGATAGAGGGTTGGAAGCTTGCTGGACCCCCGAAACTATGAGAAGGAAGGTGACAAGATGATGAAATATATTGTAAAAGGAATTCATGTATTAAACTTTGTGTTGAAAATGAAAATCTCAGGGTCAATTTGTCCATTCATGTGTTCCAGTGGTATTATCTTTGACATGATTGTGTCCCATGTGTCTCCCACCAATGTTTTTTTCTGTCGTAGGTCATTCAAAGGAATTTGCTTGAGTTTTGTTGATTTAAATGTCATACCAGTTGTTTTTAATACCCTCTACAGTTCTTTCAGTGTTTATTCTTTCACCTTGTTTATTGCAGCAGTGACATCTGTATTATATTATGTATTATATTGTTTGATGGTGCTTTTGTTTTTTGCTGAGATTGTTTTAGTTTAAATTCTTGTATTTATTTTTTTTGTTTTCACATTTTTTATTGCATTTTCATATCTTCCACTTAGGTAAGTAAAGTATAATGATATGTCAATTTTATCATCGCGATATTTCTCAAAATTTATAAATAGGCACAATTGTAGTCACCAACAAAATAACCCATATGCTACTGGTGTGGACCTACATCCATGGAGGGAAACAGAAAATCCATAAATCAAGACCTCAGAATGTCGCATGGACCGGTAGGCGTAATCCCAAACTACGCCTACCCAATACTACTTTAATTTACTGTACCTGTGTCACTCCAAACCAAGTTAGACGCACAGCTGTGGAAGCTGCTCCTCATGAACGGGGGAAAAGTGAAGTGATATTACAGAATGCCCTTGCCCTGCAGCTGTCATGCTAATTTACAGGTGAAAAGACAAAGAATAGCTGCTCGCAGAAGGAATAAATGTTAAAAAAAAAAAATGCATCATTTTTCTTTCAAAAGTGAAAATGAGCTACAACAAAATAAGACATACTTGCAGTAACAATGCATAAGATCAATAAGGTTAAATCAAAAGATTTAACTTTTTTTTTCTTTTTTTTTTTTTAAGGGTTTAAATCAAATCAAATCAAATTTTATTTGTATAGCCCGAAATCACAATTTACACATTATCTCACTGGGCTTTGACAAACTGTACAGATGTGACATCCTCTGCCCTTAGACCCTCGAACCGGGTGAGGAAAAACTTAAAAAACCCTAAACAGGGAAAATAAGAAACCTCAGGAAGAGCCGCAGAGGAGGGATCCGTCTTCCTAGGACGGACAGACGTGCAATAAATGTCACTTGTACAGAACACAAAAACATAACAGTTCATTTAGAATGCATTTTTGGATTAACTGAAGAGTTTTTAAAATTTTGTTAGGGCAACCTGAAAATAAAGAATCACAGTAGTCCAGCCTGGAAGTAACAAACGCATGAACTAGTTTTTCTGCATCTTGTTGAGACAGGATGTGCCGGATTTTAGCAATGTTACGGAGGTGAAAGAAGGCGGTCCTTGAAATCTGTTTAACGTGATTTAAAAGACAGCTCCTGGTCAAAGATAACACCCAGGTTTCTGACAGTGGTGCTGGAGGCCAAGGCAATGCCATCCAGATTAACTATGTTGCTGGATAATGAGTAATGTGTTTGGGGCCCAGCACAATGACTTCAGTTTTGTCAGAGTTTAACATTAAAAAGTTATGAAACATCCAGTTTTTAATGTCCTTAAGACATGACTGTAGATTAGCTAACTGATGGGTTTCATCTGGCTTCATTGATAAGTATAGTTGTGTGTCATCTGCATAACAGTGAAAATGTATGGAGTGCTTTCTAATAATTTTACCTACAGGAAGCATATATAGAGTAAATAGTAATGGTCCAAGCACAGAACCTTGTGGGACTCCATGACTAACCTTGTCATATCTTGATGATTCATCATTAACATGAACAAAATTATATCTATCAGATAGGTAAGACTTAAACCATCTTAGAGCAGATCCTTTAATGCCAATTTGGTGTTCCATCCTCTGTAGTAAGATGTGATGATCGATAGTGTCAAAAGCTGCACTAAGATCTAATAAGACTAGTATAGAGATAAGTCCCGCATCAGATGCAGTGAGGAGGTCATTTGTAACTTTTACCAATGCCGTTTCTGTGCTGTGATGCTTTCTAAAACCTGACTGAAACTCTTCAAATAGACTATTATACTGAAGAAAGCCACATAGTTGTTTCGCTACTGCTTTCTCTAGAATCTTTGAAAGAAAGGGGAGGTTGGATATTGGTCTATAGTTGGCTAAAACTTCTGGGTCTAGGGTAGGTTTTTTTAGGAGCGGTTTAATTACAGCTACTTTAAATGACTGGGGCACATAACCTGTTACAAGGGATAGATTGATAATGTTTAGTAGTGGATTTCTAATTAGGGGTAAAACCTCTTTGAGCAACCTAGTAGGTATGGGGTCTAGTATACAGGTTGATGATTTAGATGAAGATAATGTTGTCGTTAGTTCCTTAAGGTCAATTGGATGGAAGCTTTCCAAACACACATCAGGACTAATAACAGCCTCTATAATTCCTGTTGCTGAACTGGAATCTGTGGAGTGTAGGATATTTTCTCTGATAAGTCTAATTTTATTATTGAAGAAGTTCATAAAATCATTACAGGTGAGGGCTCTAGGAATGCATGGTTCAATAGAATGATGGCTCTCAGTCAGCCTGGCTACAGTGCTGAAAAGGATCCTGGGCTTATTCTTGTTTTCTTCTATCAACGCTGAATAGTAGTCTTTTCTTGCTCGGCGAAGGGCCTTCCTGTATACTTTAAGGCTATCCTGCCAGGCCATGTGTGGCTCTTCCAGTTTAGTGGAACGCCATTTCTTTTCAAGTTTATGAGTTTTCTGTTTTAACTTGCGAGTGTTAAGATTATACCACGGAGCTAGTCTCTTTACTGGTTTTGTTTTCTTTTTAACTGGGGCAATGGAATCGAGTGAAGCACGTAGAGAGCCGGCAGTGAAATCGGCAAGGTGATCAAGCTGGGAGGGGCTAAATTTAAGATATGACTCCTCTGTTATTTTGGGATATGGCACTGAAATTAATGCAGAGGGAATAATTTCTTTAAAATTTTCAACAGTGTCCTCAGATATGCATCTGCTATAATAACTAGTGACTCTTGGTTTATAGTTGATGAGCAGAAATTCAAATGTTAGAAGATAATGATCTGATAAAAGCAGATTTTGCGCAGAGACATTTAAATGCTCAATTTCAATGCCATATGTCAGAACAAGATCAAGGGTGTGATTAAAAGTGTGTGTTGATTCTTGTACACACTGACAGAAGCCGAATGAATCTAATAGTGAGAGAAATGCCGTACCAAGGCTGTCGTTTTCAATGTCTACATGGATATTAAAGTCACCTACAATAATGACTTTATCTGTTTTGAGGACCAAAGCTGAGAGAAACTCTGAAAATTCAGATAAAAATTCAGTGTAGGGTCCAGGTGCTCGATACACTATAACAAACATAATTGGAGTTTTCATGGTTGGATCGGAAATGCTAAGAATGAGATTTTCAAATGAACTAAATTTTTGTTTGGGCTTAGGGTTTATTAATAGGGCAGAATTGAAAATGGCTGCAACTCCACCACCTCTGCCAGTGTCTCTGGGAATGTGTGTGTTAATGTGACTGGGAGGAGTGGATTCATTAAGACTTACATATTCGTCTTGGCACAGCCAAGTTTCAGTAAGGCAGAATAAATCAATATTGTTATCTGATATAAGCTCATTTATTAATACACCTTTAGATGATAGGGATCTGATATTCAAGAGTCCACATTTAAGTCTCTTTACTTTGTAAACTGCCTCATTAGTGGTGTTGATTTTTATTAAGTTCCTATGTGAACTCTTATTTGATTTAGTGAATTTAGTGAATTTATGTGGACGGGGGACAGACACAGTCTCTATGGGGTTGTAGGTGGATGACTCTAAAGGAAGCGCAGAGAAGCGTGTAAGACTGCAACTCTGCTTCCTGGCCTCAACTCTGAATTGTCAATTTGGCTGACTAATAAATCTGGCCATATTTCTAGAAATGAGAGCAGCTCCATCCCAAGTAGGATGGATGCCGTCTCTCCTCATTAGACCAGGTCTTCCCCAGAAAGTTTGCCAATTATCAATGAAACCCACGTCGTTTGCTGGACACCACCTCGACAGCCAGCGGTTCAACGACGACATGCGGCTAAACATATCGTCACTGGTCAGGTTAGGCAGGGGACCAGAGAAAACTACGGAGTCCGACAGTGTTTTGGCAAAAGCACACACCGACTCAACATTAACTTTAGTGACTTCCGACCGGCGTAGCCGAACGTCATTACCGCCGACATTCTTACTGTATTTATGTTTACTTTTTGCCAGCAGCTTTAAATTTGATTCCACGTCGCCCGCTCTGGCCCCAGGAATACATTTGACTATGGCCGCTGGTGTGGAAAATGTCACGTCATATGTACATCGTGATGTTCCAGTGTTCTTGCACTGACAGAAAACAGTTTGAGGTGTTTCTTTCTGAGCTCTTTATCCTGAAGGTGTCAGCTCTTCTCTGAATAATAAATCTCTCCTTGCTGGTTGACCTTTCAGGATATCGGTTGTGGAGTTTACACTCCAGTATCTCAGAAATTATTTTTGCATTCATGTGTTTCCCAACCTATCAGTCACTTTTGCTATCACTCTCATGTGTTTGTCTCCAACCTACTCAATAACCCACAAAGTTGTGCCACATAGCTTGATCCTAGGTGAGAGTGTGTGAGAGGATTGGATGACCCATGTTACATTAGATGTACTTTAATATTGACCATTAGAGACAGTGGATACAGATGATGTGTCACAGATTGATCTCACCATGTCACACTTTTAACACGGTGACCTACATGTGGACATGAGCTCCATATTTTCATTTACACTGATTGCCTGTGATGAGGGTCATAGGTGACTAATTATGCAAAGTATGAAACAAAGGCAGCTATTTAGTAATATGTGACTCTTAATGTTGCACTATTTAAAGCTCACTCATTTTTGCATGCGTTCAGGCTTTAGTTTTGAGATGTTGCAATTGGAAATTTGTACCATTGTCACCTTTTCATCACTGTCTAAACACCAGAAGCACCCTGAATTGTGGCAGGACAATCGTTTTTATAGCCCGAACACTCCCTCCTGCTCACTGTTTCCAGCTGTGCATCCAGTTAGTTTGCAGAACGAGTCACGGCGGTGTGTAGTTTGGGTGGCACAAAGTAATTGTGGTAATATGACTCACGTCCATAGACAACAGACAAACGGACTTGTGTCACAAGATTGTGAACCATATCACAGGTTGATCTGGGCACCTGACGCTGTTTCAGCGAGCTGCGTGTAAACGAAGGCTTCAGACGCTTTGTTTCATTTGCGGCCTGTACGACAAATAAAAGTCTTCCAGTGGACTTGACGTGAGGTTGTTAACAGTACCTGGATCAAATATGATTGTGCTAACGGCTGGTTTTGTAGGCGTGTGATGTGAGTGTGAAATCTAAGGGAGATCGCTGGAGAAAAGTGGCGTCACCAGTTAATCTGGGCGCTCAGCACCGACACAACATCTCCACACTGCGTTTAAAGAGCTCAGGAAGAAACACGTCAAACTGTTTTCTGTCAGTGCAACAACACTGGAATATCACGATGTACATATGACACTGACAGCTTGGACATCAGTACGATTTATTGACGTTCTGAACTGGCGTGACACAGTCACGTTCATCGTCATTCAGTTCAGTCCTCATGTTATCTCACACTGATTCACAGGTTGGACACTGCTGAATGTCGGTGTCTGTGCAGACTGCAGTGGGAAGGCTTCTTACGACTGTACGTTACTAACACGAGCAAAAATAATAACGTTACATTTCCTTCTCAGCGGCCAGCGGATAGTAAAACACGCCCACAGCACTGTGAGAGCAGGGCTCGTAGGCCACGCTCACCCCTCCGAACATCTGCGCCCTCACCAGTTAATCTGATCACCAGTTAAACTGTAACACCGGCAGGCCCAGCCCGCGATTTATTGAACTTTTCGACACCAGGTAAGCCAACCATGGATAAATCGAAGAAAAGAAAAGTTTTTGAAGAAAACAGAACGTTCAATGCTACGTGGGCAGATTCATATGCGTTCACCCCTGACGAGACTGGTTTACCAGTACGCTTAATATGTGGTGAGAAATTGGCAAACAACAAAAAGTCAAATGTTGCAAGACATTTTCAGAATAAGCACACAGCCTTTGCTGAAAAATATTCGGATGGAGATGAGAGAAAAAAAAGACGTTTCAGAACTAATGCAGGAGGTTGAACTGAGCCAAACTCATTTCAAAAAGTGGATGAAGTCTGCAAATTCAACTACATATGCTAGTTCTGTGGCCGCTCAGGAAATAGTCAGGCACGGGAAGCTGTTCACAGATGGAGAATATTTAAAAGAATCATTAAGATTTCAGAACATCTATTCACGGACTTTAAAAACAAGAGTGAAATTGTGCAGAAAATCAAATATATGCCTCTTGCGTGAAGATGAGGGTGACGACCTACAGCCATGATGTGCAGACGCTGTGCGCTGAGGTTCAAGAGCAAAAGTCACATTACCCATGTAAAGTAAATATTTTAATTGGCTATTATTTTGCAAATATAAGCTATATTCTACATTGCTCAGTAAAATAATCCTTTTTTTAAATTCAGGTTGACAGCTGACTGCACGGTTCAGTAAGGAAGAGACACAGAAGCAGACGGCAGTTGGATCATTGAAGTTCAGCTTTTTATTTCGTGAATACGAGGAGGACTCAAAATGACTGAGTATTTTATTTTTAAGGAACGTTCAACCTGCTTTTTTTTCAGAGTTCAAAATGTTTAGTATGTGACGTAAAATTAATGTTTCGTCATTATATGTTTTTCTTTCGTATTGATCAAAAATGTATCAATACGTCATTTTTCATATAAAAGCAAAGTTGCCCTTAGTACCCATGACTAGCAAGAGTAACGGTAAAGAAAGAAAGACAAAAAGAAAGAAACAAATAATATAATACATTTAATATTTCAACAGGATTTGCCAGATGCATAAATAAAATTTCGTTTTCTCTGTAGCAGTATTTCATTTCATAAATGCAACACACTATAGTTTTTTATACATAGCATAGAGGTAAAAAACGATATATGCAGTGTTATCTTCATTTTAGATGTCAAAGGGGTTTGTGGCTCCCAGTGTGTTCTTTTCTGTGGGAAATGGGTCCAAATGGCTCTTTGAGTGTTGAAGGTTGCCGACCCCTGGCTTAGGGGAACCTTCCTCAAGCAGTGACACAAGCCTTCTAATTGATGTCTGTTTCTCAAATAAAGCCCTAAGAGGAGTTTTAATTTATATTTGTGACTGAATATTAAAGTGTAACTAAGTTATTACACCATTGTAAGTAGAATTTTGTTTTTGTGCTCTCTGAACTACATTAAATTGGTTTAGCTAAACAAATCTTTTAGTAACTTGTTTATTTTGTCTATTTTGTAAACAAAAACAAAAAACTGTCTGCAGCTCTGTTATCTAGACAAACACAAGTGTCACAGATAATGTACAATCAATCCAACTGTGACATGACCGTGACAATTGACAGATCTATAGCTTTACCACACTGCCACTGTAACAATATTATCATTGATCATATACAATTGCAGCTACCACCAATTTCCCCTTCCAGCCAAGGGCCATTTGGCTGCACATAATACGTAGCAGAATTTATGTGTTTGTGTCACTAAGTTTGAGCAACAAAAATCTAATCAGTGACTGTTACTGTCGGTTTTATTTAGTGTGGAAATGTAGTAAAAAGCGATCAGATATCTTACTCAGATGCTAATGAGCAGTTCAACAGTTTAACAACATCTTGCTACTGAATAGTGATCATAAACCCATTAAAACAGGTGCGTCTAGGGCTATCCTGGTGACCGAATTTCCCTTGCAGTGATTAAGGGTGGGTTAATAGTGTGATATAGGATGTTAATGCACCCGAACCATTTTAGTTTGGAATTTTTTTGTTTCTTTTCTTTTTTACATTCACTTATACATTTTTTTTTTTTTTTTTTTTAAAAAGACAGTTTTATACCATTTTTCCTTTGATTAAATGCAGAAATCAGGTGGCGAAGGTGCACAATAAGACCGCCACACCCTCGCTATTTTTCTGTTTAAAAAATCACGGACTGAGGTTTTATTTACTAATTGTAATTCAAAATAAATCTAAACTATTGCCAAGGTCAAATTTTAAAGTGCAAAATAACACATCTTAATAAAGTGGAAGGAGAAGTGCCTATATTTTTTTCCAAAGGAACTATAAAGCTAACGAACTACAATACTGAATATGATAAAAAATGCCGTCCCCTAAACGTAATATCTATAACATCTCTATATTCATACCTGGGTTGTTATGATCTTGTTTGGTGTGAGGAAGACCAACATATTGACCTTGTGATGTTTCAGAGGAGCGCGGAAGAGAGACGATGTTCCCTGCGGCACCCAAATATTTAATATTATATTTTATATTAACATGGTCATTGCAGAAATACACATGTACTTGTAGGCGACTTTAAAGAGGGGATTTGCCCTGGTTGTGACGCCACTAGTCGAATTTGTTTGCATTAGAGTCGATTGGGTCCTCTTCCAGGTAGTGGGTGAGTTTGGTGTCTACTCGAACCCTCAGGTATGGTTGCAATGCAGGGATGTTGTACTTTGACTTAAGATGCTCCTAAAAACTCAAAGTGCAGTCTCCACTGCTCCCGTTTTAATATGAGGTGAGCTGACGTGCCATCACTCATAATAGTGATGGTAATGTGCCATCCACTGCAGCTGGCTTGTTAATAGCGTGATTACACATTTTAGCGATTATCTCAAAAGCCCTACATGCGTCTTCCAAAATGCTCACAAAAAAATTGAGATCAATCATTTAAATTTTAATTAATATCTAGTGATTTTGGAAATTATTAGTTCGACAAGAGTTACAGGTGTAGTCCCTAAATCTATCTATAGTTATTAATAGCCTAATTTTTGATTTATGAGAGTAATTTCATCCAGCCGTTGTAACTATTTGTGTGTAAATTTAAATCCTATGGGTTGCGTCTTGGTAAGAAATGATTGTCCAAACATCTCAGCTTTGTTCCACCTCTCCATTGAGTTCAGTTTCAGAAACATACTGTCGTGAATCTGAGGCTCAACATTACACATACGCATATCTGACTTTCCATGTCCTCTCTGCGTTGCTCTTCTTCCAACTTTTTGCACTCTGCACCATGTAACAAGGACCATGACACTTTAGGTATAACAATTACTCTGCCCTTAAAAGTATGATAATGCAATTACTAAGAACCAACAGTGCCTCACTTTAAGCTTAGTAGGAAAGTACATTTCTTTAGAAAATATTAGGATACAACATCTCCTCTAGCATTAAGCCACCAACTCATCACTTATAGAAAAGTCCAAAAACCATAACCCTAGTATTCCAAATAAGTATCAACAAAGCCCCAAGTTTTATTGTGGTTCTATTTCAGGAAAAGCTCTCACTTCTAATCTAAGTAAAAAAAAAAAAAAAAATCCTTGAGCTGCATAGGCATGTGTCTCTCCCTTCCATGTCCTGGTCCAATCCTGGCCACCATATATAAGATCTAGCTAGTACTTTCATTTTTCACTTACCTGTGTTGGTTTGGTGTTGTAACTGTAGCATTTTGTTTCTGGCTTTTGTTGGTATGATAAATCTAGCTCCCCAGAGCACACAACCATCCCTCACACTTGACTTCAATCTCTACTGATAATAAGACTTGAAACAGGCGTCTGTCTGTGCAAGCCAGCCTTTGAGGACGTAAGAGTGGACTGGTAACAACATGACATCCTTTACTGTTCAGCTTTTTAGGGGAATCACGGAATCCACTTGTGGAATAAATTTCTTTTCGCTGAATAGGTAGATCAATGGCTTATGATCTGGATAGATGGTGGGGCACGTCCATATAGGTACTTGTGAAACCTGTCAATTCCAAACATTACTGCCAAGCTTTCTTTGTCGAGCTCCAAGTACTTTGTCTCAGTATGTGTCAGTGTGCGTGTCATGAATCCAATACTCAATCTTGTGTGATAAGACGGCGCCCACTCCATATGTTGAAGCATCACATGACAGAATTGGGTCTTGGTCAGCTAACACATACTGAACAAGTGTTCAGTATGTCATTGGATTTTTGAAGCATCTTGTTCCTGCTTTCCCCATTTTCACCACACATCATGTTTCAACAGTTCATGCAATGGGTTCAACATGTTCGCTCTGTGTGAAAGGGATTTGTTGTAGTAGTTCAGCAGACCTAAATATGACTGAAGTTTAGTGACCTTTGTGGGTGTACGTGCTTCTTGGATGGTTTCACTTTTTTCTGCACCAGGTGAAGTCTTTCTGCGTCTACCCTATGTCCCAAATATTCCACTTCCTCCTTGAGGAAACTGCACATATCCCTTCGTAAGGGCAGCCCAGGATCTTCCAGCTTTGTTAACACTGTGTCGAAGTTCTGTATGTGATTGTGCTCATCTACCCCACTCACCAGAATGTCATCAAGATACACAATAACTCGTGGAATTCCTCTCAACACACCATCCATGGTCCTTTGGAATATGGCTGGGGCTGAGGCCACTCTGAACAGAAGTCTGCTGTATGTGAACAAACCACGGTGCATGTTTATTGTCAGATATTTCTTTGATTTATCATCCATGAGTATCTGCTGATACAAGGGACTCATATCTAGTTTTATAAACTGTTTTCCACCAGCTAGTGCTGCGAACAGGTCGTCCACTTGGGGAATTGGACATTGCCAAGCTAATGTGCTGCACTCAACGGGCTTTGTGAGGTTCTTTGATTTCTCTCCAGTTTAGATGTATCTCCTCAGCCAGCCTCGCCCAAGTAAGGTGGGACCATTTAATTTTACCCAGAAAATGGCCAACTTCACTCTTTGTTGCTTGTCATTACTCTGTTCCAATCACCTTAACTCCATTGCCTGTGTAAGTTTCAAATTTGATTCTGACTGGCTTTAATTTCGGAGCCAATGTCTTTCCACATTGTTTTCAATGTTTTCACATTCATTACTATACTACAGCCTGTATTGTTTTTAAAATTCACTCCCCCCCATTCAGCTCCATTTTCACAGTACACGGGTCTACACTTCTCATGTGTACTTTACTCGTGGGTCCCAAATTTAACTTCATGGAGCTTCATTTATTGGCAATTTAGCATCTTAAATAACTTTTAAAACACTGCTGTACTGCTAACAAGTCGCTAACTGCTCCTAGTTCTTTACTCTGTCTCGCTCACTTTGCTTCACCACATGTGTCATCACCCTAT
Source organism: Mola mola (assembly GCA_001698575.1). Classification (NCBI taxonomy): domain Eukaryota; kingdom Metazoa; phylum Chordata; class Actinopteri; order Tetraodontiformes; family Molidae; genus Mola; species Mola mola. The sequence goes on from KV751359.1 coordinate 2,820,610, forward strand.
CAACCTGTGGTTAAAGGAGCCATTATTGTATTAGTGAACAAAGAGAGAACATATTGACAGACTGTCAGAAAGCAGAGATTATTTTAGCAAATATGAGAAAAAGTTATTTTTACAAAATTTACCAACTGCAGGTTTAATTATTTAATAAGTCTTTGTGACCATTTCATATAAAAAAAATAAACCTTTACCGTTTAACATCACTGTTATAACAAATGCAAGATGGAATTTTTATAAAATTTTATTTCTTGTATTTGCAAGTAAAGTTTAGAAAAAATATAAATGCAGTGTTTACCTCTCGGTGATGAGGTCTGAGAACTTTTCCTAAAAGTGGATCCACAACAACATGGACTGGTAATTTTTCTCCAGGCAGAATAAAAAATGGCATTGTCAAATAGAATTATTTTTTGTAACGTTAAGAATCCCCAACAGATACATCCATGAGAGGAAATTTTCTGAAGAATTTTTTAAAGTTATACAATGTTTTTTTAGTCGACAAATCCATAATCTCATCAGACTTTATTATTTAGGATGTATGCAATTACTCAATAATTTAATCATTATGTTACAATTTTTATTCACTTATTAACTTGTTGGAAATATCCACAACTGATAGTACATAATTTACCTTCTTTCTTAACATACAAAGTTTGCTTGTACTCTTTCTGGAGACCAATTAAAAGCTTTCACAGAGAGCTTAAGATGCGTTTTGAACCTACCTGTCAGTTTTGATTAGGTCATGAATGCTCAGATTTGGGGCTCATAAAGAACTGAAGCATTTTCTGCAAAGAGATCATGAAGTGCATTTCTTACTCTTGCACGCTTTAGACCAAGTGCCTTGATTCTCAGAGAACCTGGTGGGAAATCATCAAGGCAGAAGTGGAAGTAATTGTTTATGTATAGTACAGAAATAAAAATAACACACCAGAGGACGAAAGGAAGGAGAAAAATGTTACCTGTGTAGTTTGGAATAGGGATCTTACAAGGCTTGGAGAGGATACCTCGAAATAATGCCTCCTGTAGAGAGTGACACTAGTCAGGGTATTAGGTTACAGTGATTATTGCATTCTAAGACTGTCCCAAATGATGTGTTAATCAACATCCAAATGAAATGGTAAATTACAATTTGAATCCTTCCTTTGTCTTTAGAATGTTGTAGTGGCTGATAAAGAGTGAGAAATGGAATGATATGTAGTTGTTCATTCACAATCAATGAAAACCAATACAATAGTTTCATTTTTAGTTACTAACAAGACACAAAACTTGAGAACAGACACTTAATTCTACACAATTAATGGAAATTCAGAGTAGCTCCCTCAGAATTAGCTAATTGGTTTTTTTTGCAATACTTTTAGTATATTTAATGGTTTCATGAAGCCAGGCAAAATTTTACCTTGATAATATGTATATTTTAAAGTGTTACAGAAAGTTACAGACCGTCAAAGTACTAGTAAATATGCCCACCCCTCCCCAAAAAAACAAAAAAACCACAGGCAGTTTCAGAGGATGAAGGATTTAAGCTTGTGACCCCAATCATTGCAGCTCCCATTGCAGATCTTCTTTATCGGTCCTTCCACATAGCAGAAACTTTACTTACAAGGAAAGCATCTTTAGTGCACCCTCTTTTCAAGGGAATAAATCACTCTAATCCTAACTGGTATAGGCCCATTTTTATACTGCCCTATTTTTCAAAGGTGACAGGGAATAAGCAACAGACTAATTATCTGGATGTACACAATATTCTCTCTTGGTGTTCAATCTGGTTTTTGACCTGGCTATGGCTGTGTTGCTGCAACAATCGAAGTCCTTTAAGATATAATTTCTGCCTTAAACTGTAACAGTTTGTTCTGCTTCTTAGTTCCTCCCATCTATGCAGTATTGTAAATGGGATTGTGAACATGCTCGAGGGACTGCTTTCCTTCAGTGCCATGTCAACTCTGGGTGCCTCTGTGATGGAGTCAATAACTGAGGTGGTGCATGCTGCTCTCCTGATGCGGTTGTTTTGATAACAACCTGATGGCCAGCAGGACGATCGCTGAGGCAGCTGCAGACTTTGGCTAGTTCCAGCACATCGACTGCAGCCACTGGCCATACGTAGACATTTTAATTTTTTTTGTTTGTTTTATATATAAATTGTATTATGATCTTTTATAGTATTTTTGATTTAACAAATTACTTTGTCATATTAGATGTCGCAGGGTTAGATTTTTATTTGAAAAGTTGACATTTAACAAATTGCTGTTTTGTAATGAATACATATTGGTTTGTACAGGTCTGTGTCCTGGACCTCCCACCTCACTTGAACATGGAGGTAGCTTACCAGGATTTCATGCATCCAGAGATTCATCTTGTGGCAGTTTGTATGGGTATGTTTTAAATTTATTAGAGTTTAAGTACACTTGATGTTTAAGGTGTAATAGTTATATATTCATATCACTTAAGACTAAATGAATACATTATTTCAATATATGTCATTATCTAAAGTTCATTACATGTTTCCACTTTTTTTTTTTTTCCTTGAAGGTGTCCGGTACTTCTCCACTGCTAAACAATTGCCTTTGCATCGCTCGGGGCTGTGTTGCAGAGATAATGTAAGCAGAACATGTTACTGAGATCTGGCAAAATTTGATATACAGTGGACAGTTGTCAGACTGGACAGGAAGGTACCTGGTTGCTGACTGTATAATTGTGTGAAATCCTAAACAGATTACCTTACTTAATAATAGTCAGAGATAACATATTGTTATGATACTAACTATGCCACTTGTCATATTTGTCATTACAGAGGAACTATCCTGAGGAAGTTTCACTGTCCTCTGGTGCATCCAGGAGAAGGATATTTTATCGCCAGGTATAAATTTCTATTATGCTTTAATGCAGAGCTCATGTTTATTATTTCTATGTGTGGTTTGCTTCTGCTCTCTCCTGGTCAGCAATAGTCTGTATGCATTTTACTGTTAATAACAG
>KV751359.1:2832282-2843086 GCA_001698575.1 Mola mola
GTAACCCAAAATTGAAAGAGCTCCAGGGCCAGCACCATGGGGAAGCTGGGATTTACCAAATTTCAATTTAGAATGTTTGCCTTACAACTGCAGCGCCTACATTTTATTAATAGCAGTTGTTTATAGGCCACCATCATATTCCATGTCCTTGTTTAAAGAAAATCCAGGGATATTAGTTGATGGCTACGTTCATCAAGTACCACAGTTGCACTCAAGGGAGATTTCAATAATGATATTCTAAAATCATCCTCTAAAACAATTTTCAAATTTCTAACAAAAAAGGATTTTTCCAGTATGTATAGGAACTAGGAGATAAACATTTATACACTTTAAACACTCAACACTGCATTGATATAATAATCCAAGTTTGTTTAACAAAATACAGCACAATATACAAATTAGCAGCATTGTATTATATGATGGCAGATAAATGCTTGGGATAATGCAGGTTTTGCTTTTCCTTCCATGTAACCTCAACAAGCAGAAGGTACTGGCAAGGCACTCCTGCTGTAGCAGGATGGGATTCAATTCCCTGCAGTGCCCTGATGTTTAATTTGGTGTCTAAATGGAATCCATTAGGGATGTCCCGATCGATTGGCAACCTGATCGGCCTTGGCCGATTCGCATACTATCTGAAGTAATCGTTGTCATTTAGGCCAATCAAAAGAGCCAATTGTTTGACGCAAAACATGCAACACAATTAGAATGCACAGCCAATTTGCAATTTTGCAAGATCTGTTCAAAGGGAATCCTTCGTGGAGGAGAGAAAGCAAGAAGTTTTAACACCACGAACCATATAAGACATTTGAAGGTTAGCCTCAAGAAATAATATGACTAGTATACACTCTTAGTTTGTGAAAAGGAAGAGAAGGACCGAGCGCGTAAGCCCAAGTCGACTCTCACTCAGCTGTCAAAGACACCTGGCATCGAGGGGAGCCCTATGAGAAAGACAGCAAGAAACAAAAAGAAATAAATGTAAAAATAATGGCATTCATATGCCTGGACCAACAGCCACTGTCCGTTGAGGATGACGTTGGGTTTAAGCGTCTAGTAATTTACATCCTGAGATACTCATATTTCTGAAGGTAAATCTGCCAATGATGCTTCTTGAGGGGAAAAGGAAGTCTGAACTCTGTACATCCCCACCTCACCTTCTCTCCCCTGTAAAAATGCCACAAAAAACTACCTCAGCTTACATAAAGTTACAGATAGATGGATATTGAGGGCCTACAGATAAAGAGATATTACAGTACGTTATAGTTTGTTTCTTGCACTGCAGTTTATTTGGTCAGTTGTCTCCTAATTGCAGGGAAATTGAGGTCTGTTTATTTGGCTTTTGCCTTTTTATGCTGCGGTTTTTAAAATGACTAAATCAATAAAGGCTCTGTTCCATTATTGTAATTAATTTTTGTTACTTCGTTTTTTTTATTGTTCTAACTTGGTTTATTTAATTGTTGAGCAGTTTGTTTAGATTATATTCTACAGTAGGCCTAGTTATTTTTTAGGTGTGACTAAAGATAGTCTTGAATGTTGTAGATGATGCACATATTGCTATTATATCTTTAATTTTTTAATTGTTTTTATTTATTACAGCAAAATATTACAAGCAAGGTATTTATTACAGCATGGTACATGAGTTAAGTTGTGTCTCTTAACAGTCTCTAGAGAGAATGTAATGTTGCTACTGCTGTTGCACAGCAGAGATTTTTATTCATTTTTTTTTATTTTTATTTTTCACAGTAATATAATTGTTAAAAGTTGAGTCTGGAGCTGAGAAACATGTGGAAGGTTGCATATTCCTGAAGAAAAAGTTGTTGATTCACGATACGCTTATCTCTTAATTTAATAATGATTACTGTGTTAATAACTTAATTAAATGAATAATCAACACTACACGATAAAAAGGAAGCCTCAAGTTCAAATGCATACCATTGGATTGGTGTTGGTATCGGCGATACAGATTTCAGCAATCGGCGATCAGTAATCGGCCCCAAAAAACCTTAATTGGAGCACCCCTAGAATCCATATTATTTTGTTAAAAATAAAAGTTGTCTGTAACAGGTTTACCAACTTTCATAACAGTTTGTGGTTCGTTCATTCAACTTTTTTTTTTTTTTCCATATTTTACACAAAGAGGGTAACAGCTCATACACACTACTAAATATGGCTTGCTAATGAAATGTTGTTGGATTTACAGCTCACCCCCGTGACACCAATTTGTCTTCTGTTAGTATGCATGTGACGTCTGGTCTGTCTTGTGATTTCTGTTTTTGTCTCTGCCCTGCCTTCCTGTCTGCTCTCCAAAGCTGCCAGCATTCACCAATCAGCACAACTGCCTGTCACTTGGTCTTCAGCCAGCTACAAGAGCCTGCTGTCTGCATTCAGTCAAATCAAATCAAATTTTATTTGTATAGCCCGAAATCACATTTTACACATTATCTCACTGGGCTTTGACAAACTGTACAGATGTGACATCCTCTGCCCTTAGACCCTTGAACCGGGTGAGGAAAAACTTAAAAAACCCTAAACAGGGAAAATAAGAAACCTCAGGAAGAGCCACAGAGGAGGGATCCTTCTTCCTAGGACGGACAGACGTGCAATAAATGTCACTTGTACAGAACACAAAAACATGATAACAACAGTTCATTTAGAATGAATAAAACATTCATGAGTCCCAGAGTCCATGGATTCTATGAGTCCGGATTTATGGAAAGTCTAGTGATCCAGATGCAGGTGGACTCTGTTGGTCCAGGAGTCATTGTACTCCATGTAGGAAGATCTGGGTGTTGCTGAGTCCAAGAGTATGTAGAATCTGTAAATCCAGGGATATGTGAAGTGTAGTGGTCCAGAAGCAGGTGTGGTCTATTGATCCAGAAGCCATTGTGATCTGTGGGTCCCAATTTGCACTTGGAAATCCAGCCTAGGATTCAAGTCACAGGATCTCCTTTCCTAATGTGTCCAAGAGGCATCAGGCAGGACCACAGCAGCACCTCCCACCGCGACCTAGAAAAACCCGCAGGATGGTAAAGCACAACGACTCCGGGGAAGAAGTAAAGTTAGTGTAAGGATATGGACATTTACAGGAGCAGAGAAGGAGTCGGAGTCAGAGGGGGGAGAGAAGAAAGCTCAGGGAATCATGGAGTGTTCCCCCAGCAACCTAAGCCTATAGCAGCATAACTAAGGGCTAGATAGGCCAGCCTTAACTATAAGCTTTATCAAAAAGGAAGGTTTTAAGCCTACTCTTAAAATCAGAGAGTGTGTCTGCCTCCCGTACCAAGACTGGAAGATAGTTCCACAGGAGAGGAGCTTGATAGCTGAAAGCTCTGCCTCCCATTCTACTTTTGGAAATTCTTGGGATCACCAATAACCCTGCATCCTGGGAGCGTAAGGTTCTGGATGGGCGATAGGGTACTATGAGCTGTTCAAGATAAGATGGTGACTGACCATGAATAGCTTTGTAGGTGAGAACAAGGATTTTAAATTCTATTCTAAATTTAGCGGGGAGCCAGTGCAGAGAAGCCAGTATGGGGGAAATATGGTCTCTGATATTAGTTCTAGTCAGTACACGCGCTGCTGCATTTTGGATTAACTGAAGAGTTTTTAAAATTTTGTTAGGGCAACCTGAAAATAAAGAATTACAGTAGTCCAGCCTGGAAGTAACAAACGCATGAACTAGTTTTTCTGCATCTTGTTGAGACAGGATGTGCCGGATTTTAGCAATGTTACGGAGGTGAAAGAAGGCGGTCCTTGAAATCTGTTTAACATGTGATTTAAAAGACAGCTCCTGGTCAAAGATAACACCCAGGTTTCTGACAGTGGTGCTGGAGGCCAAGGCAATGCCATCCAGATTAACTATGTTGCTGGATAATGAGTCTCTAATGTGTTTGGGGCCCAGCACAATGACTTCAGTTTTGTCAGAGTTTAACATTAAAAAGTTATGAAACATCCAGTTTTTAATGTCCTTAAGACATGACTGTAGATTAGCTAACTGATGGGTTTCATCTGGCTTCATTGATAAGTATAGTTGTGTGTCATCTGCATAACAGTGAAAATGTATGGAGTGCTTTCTAATAATTTTACCTACAGGAAGCATATATAGAGTAAATAGTAATGGTCCAAGCACAGAACCTTGTGGGACTCCATGACTAACCTTGTCATATCTTGATGATTCATCATTAACATGAACAAAATTATATCTATCAGATAGGTAGGACTTAAACCATCTTAGAGCAGATCCTTTAATGCCAATTTGGTGTTCCATCCTCTGTAGTAAGATGTGATGATCGATAGTGTCAAAAGCTGCACTAAGATCTAATAAGACTAGTATAGAGATAAGTCCCGCATCAGATGCAGTGAGGAGGTCATTTGTAACTTTTACCAATGCCGTTTCTGTGCTGTGATGCTTTCTAAAACCTGACTGAAACTCTTCAAATAGACTATTATACTGAAGAAAGCCACATAGTTGTTTCGCTACTGCTTTCTCTAGAATCTTTGAAAGAAAGGGGAGGTTGGATATTGGTCTATAGTTGGCTAAAACTTCTGGGTCTAGGGTAGGTTTTTTTAGGAGCGGTTTAATTACAGCTACTTTAAATGACTGGGGCACATAACCTGTTACAAGGGATAGATTGATAATGTTTAGTAGTGGATTTCTAATTAGGGGTAAAACCTCTTTGAGCAACCTAGTAGGTATGGGGTCTAGTATACAGGTTGATGATTTAGATGAAGATAATGTTGTCGTTAGTTCCTTAAGGTCAATTGGATGGAAGCTTTCCAAACACACATCAGGACTAATAACAGCCTCTATAATTCCTGTTGCTGAACTGGAATCTGTGGAGTGTAGGATATTTTCTCTGATAAGTCTAATTTTATTATTGAAGAAGTTCATAAAATCATTACAGGTGAGGGCTCTAGGAATGCATGGTTCAATAGAATGATGGCTCTCAGTCAGCCTGGCTACAGTGCTGAAAAGGATCCTGGGCTTATTCTTGTTTTCTTCTATCAACGCTGAATAGTAGTCTTTTCTTGCTCGGCGAAGGGCCTTCCTGTATACTTTAAGGCTATCCTGCCAGGCCATGTGTGGCTCTTCCAGTTTAGTGGAACGCCATTTCTTTTCAAGTTTATGAGTTTTCTGTTTTAACTTGCGAGTGTTAAGATTATACCACGGAGCTAGTCTCTTTACTGGTTTTGTTTTCTTTTTAACTGGGGCAATGGAATCGAGTGAAGCACGTAGAGAGCCGGCAGTGAAATCGGCAAGGTGATCAAGCTGGGAGGGGCTAAATTTAAGATATGACTCCTCTGTTATTTTGGGATATGGCACTGAAATTAATGCAGAGGGAATAATTTCTTTAAAATTTTCAACAGTGTCCTCAGATATGCATCTGCTATAATAACTAGTGACTCTTGGTTTATAGTTGATGAGCAGAAATTCAAATGTTAGAAGATAATGATCTGATAAAAGCAGATTTTGCGCAGAGACATTTAAATGCTCAATTTCAATGCCATATGTCAGAACAAGATCAAGGGTGTGATTAAAAGTGTGTGTTGATTCTTGTACACACTGACAGAAGCCGAATGAATCTAATAGTGAGAGAAATGCCGTACCAAGGCTGTCGTTTTCAATGTCTACATGGATATTAAAGTCACCTACAATAATGACTTTATCTGTTTTGAGGACCAAAGCTGAGAGAAACTCTGAAAATTCAGATAAAAATTCAGTGTAGGGTCCAGGTGCTCGATACACTATAACAAACATAATTGGAGTTTTCATGGTTGGATCGGAAATGCTAAGAATGAGATTTTCAAATGAACTAAATTTTTGTTTGGGCTTAGGGTTTATTAATAGGGCAGAATTGAAAATGGCTGCAACTCCACCACCTCTGCCAGTGTCTCTGGGAATGTGTGTGTTAATGTGACTGGGAGGAGTGGATTCATTAAGACTTACATATTCGTCTTGGCACAGCCAAGTTTCAGTAAGGCAGAATAAATCAATATTGTTATCTGATATAAGCTCATTTATTAATACACCTTTAGATGATAGGGATCTGATATTCAAGAGTCCACATTTAAGTCTCTTTACTTTGTAAACTGCCTCATTAGTGGTGTTGATTTTTATTAAGTTCCTATGTGAACTCTTATTTGATTTAGTGAATTTAGTGAATTTATGTGGACGGGGGACAGACACAGTCTCTATGGGGTTGTAGGTGGATGACTCTAAAGGAAGCGCAGAGAAGCGTGTAAGACTGCAACTCTGCTTCCTGGCCTCAACTCTGAATTGTCAATTTGGCTGACTAATAAATCTGGCCATATTTCTAGAAATGAGAGCAGCTCCATCCCAAGTAGGATGGATGCCGTCTCTCCTCATTAGACCAGGTCTTCCCCAGAAAGTTTGCCAATTATCAATGAAACCCACGTCGTTTGCTGGACACCACCTCGACAGCCAGCGGTTGAACGACGACATGCGGCTAAACATATCGTCACTGGTCAGGTTAGGCAGGGGACCAGAGAAAACTACGGGAGTCCGACAGTGTTTGGCAAAAGCACACACCGACTCAACATTAACTTTAGTGACTTCCGACTGGCGTAGCCGAACGTCATTACCGCCGACATGAATTACATTCTCACTGCATTTACGTTTACGTTTTGCCAGCAGCTTTAAATTTAATTCAACGTCGCCTGCTCTGGCCCCAGGAATACATTTGACTATGGCCGCTGGTGTGGAAAATGTTACGTTTCGCAAAATAGAGCTGCCAATTACTAGAGTTGGTTTCTCAGTGGGTGCATCACTGAGTGGGGAAAATCTGTTGGAAACGTGAACGGGTGGGTGGTGAACCGTGGGCTTCTGCTTAGGACTATGCTTCCTTCGAACAGTCACCCAACTTCCCTGGTTTCCCGACTGCTCGGGAGCTGCAGTACAAAGTCGACCCGCACCGGCTAATGGGGGCTGGCTAGCTAGCGAATCTACTGGTTTGGTTTGCAAGGTGCGGATCGTAGCCTCCAAATCACTAAGCCTCGCCTCCAACGCAGCAAATAAACTACACTTAGTACAGGTACCATTATCACTAAAAGAGGCAGAGGAATAACTAAACATGTGACACACTGAGCAAGAGAGAAGAGAACCAGAGGGAAAAGCCATTGTTGTGCGCCAGGTATAAAATACCTGAGTTGGTTAGCGCGACACAGAACGGTTGTAAGAGTAGCGATAAATTCATTAAGATGAAAGGGTGCTTAAGTACAGGGTTTACACTTTAAGTACACAGCAGTTAAGCAATTAATGTCGTTAAAAACCTTCTCAGATAGTTAGCAAGGTACAGCAAGACGAACAGGCACAAACAACAGGAAGTGACGCAATACGCTTACCGCACACATGAGATACACAATTAGTCTCACTAAATTGCACTTGTTCAAACTAATTTGGATGAACACATCAACCATGTCAGGTTATAATGTTAAAGTGTCCTTAAGTGATTTATATACGTAGATATGTGTTAGAATTTGAAATGCTTTCTCCAGTTTAACTTATGAATTTGGACCAAATCCACTAATTGATTGCACTGCTTTTATTTGTAAAACAATACAATACAAAATAGTGTGTGTCACGAATGGCCAGGAACAGACTCTTGGGCCCAAATGCAGACCAAAGACTAGACAGATGTCAGTACACTTATATTTATTCAGGATACGGCTAAACTCACACTTGAAAGGCAGCCAGGGACCAAATCCAGGTTGTCAGTCCAGAACAGCAAATAAAAACCTGGCACAGGCATTAATCAAAAATCCAAACACAGTCCAAAGTCCTGATACCAGGAATCCAAAAACACAGGGAACACCAGAAAGGGACAGGAACGAAGGTAACTGAACATGCATGATATCTGACAAAGAACACACGGAGCACAAGGACTTAACTACACAAGGAGGTTGGAGATATTTGGACACACCAGGGCGGGGCCACTGAGACACAGGTGAAACACATCCAGGTAATCACATTGGGGAAATGTAAATCAAGATGATATGCAAGGAGGGACAGAACCTCTAAAATAAAATAGGAAACACCAGACCAGATAAAACTTAAAAAGACAGGTAACAGGGGTGACACAAGGAACATGACATGAAACACAAGCACAAGAAACAGAGGTAGCAAGCAGTTACCTGGGAAATTTAAACATAAGAAACACAACAATTAACACAAGATTACAGATAGCGGATAGCGTCCAGAGTGCCCCTGTTCCATTTGTATGCATGAAAATTAGGGAATATTCCAAAATTCGGCAGAAAAATCTTATGCCAATTCGGCTTGTTGCAAATAACGTCTAATTCACAAAGGTCAGCGTAAATTTCCACAGGCAGTTAACTGGTGCAATTTAATGATAGTGAGACCTCCTTTTCTCTCTGCCTGACCTTCAATTGGTGGTAACTGTGGAACATATATAAGAGCCATCAGAAGAAAGGATTTGCGCCAATGTTTCCAGCTGTATGTTGTGTTCTTTTTACAGTAGTTTTTGTTTGAAAAATATTGGGTTTCTATTAATTATATTCAAGAGCAGGTTATGGTATAAACCTGCTCCATATGAAATTTGCCTTGTGATAACTTTATTTTGATTTGGAACTAAATAAAAGTCCCTTCAATATTAAGTAATACGCTGTGTTTTTGTCTGTACCGAGCCCTTAACGTCCTGCAAAGTGGTATTTTTTTTATCTTGTACACACACATTATTATCTTGTGCCCAAAAAAATAATAACTTGTGTGCACAAGTTATGGATTTGGCTAGCTAAAGATCCAGTCTATGGGTAAGATAAAATTGATACAAATAAATGTAGGTCCAGTCATTGACTTCACAAAAAACCTTGTGCACACAAGATAAAAATATACCACTTTGTAGGACATTTGGGGCTACGTACATCTCTGCAACAATTGCACTTTTTTTTTTACCCATGACAATTGTTCCTAAATAATGTAAATGCCTTTACATACACATGCAGTGGTTGTGTTTCATCAGCAGATCATCCACTAAGCACAAGAGATTCAAAGGCTTCAAAAACAAAAGTGGATAGATCAGTAAAGCCCAGAGCGATACAACATACAACTCAATTTCTTGCTCTGAAATGCAATTCACCGGCCTCCTGATACCTCACAGTGGATTTATATTGATTCAAAGAGTCAATATCATGGACATCATTGCTCTAAAGCTCTAAGCTCAGGACATACTGTAAGATGCATCGCATGTACTTTATATGTATACAGACAACTAAAAGAACTTTAACAGTGCATCCACCCCCACACACATACACACACACTGATGGCGGATGCTTGGGGCTGCCACACAGTGTGCCAACCATAAAAGGATTCTAACCATTAACACACAATGAATCAATACATAAATCATTGCGTCACATGTCTAAAAACAAGAACTGTTTGACTCTGCTATTGTTGTGTCTAATGTGATCTTGGCACAAAGCCACTGTTTTATTGACACATGGCAATGTTGCTATCACAAGTTCAGCAACCAAACTGTGCGGGTGTTTGCGCCGGCATATAATTGGTACAAATTCTTTTGTGGATAAAATGCTGAAATAGTGCAGATTGCAGGCAAGACTTCAGTGCAAATCTGGCATTATTAGCAGGCTCAATCCATTCTTAGTGGATCTGGCCCTTTATATTGCAGTAATTAATATTTTTTTTTGTTACCTTTTTGTAGATCTGCACTGATTTTCTTTGTAGCATTTGTCATTGCACTGTACATACCTGTAGGTGAAATTACTGAGTTACATACAATGTAAATAAGATTTGTGCATTTGCTTAAACAAGAAAAATGAATCATATTTCCACAAATTTGTATGGATTTGAATATGCATCATTACCTTATGAATCCAGCACATACATTAATATTATGGGTAGCATTTTAGATTTATCACATCAATTTTTATGTAACACTGTCAGACATGTGCATATAATAGCTGTGCAAGTTTTTAGAGTCAGTACAGCAATAATTTACTGATGGTCCCTAAATGTCATCATTCAACCACTGGCTGTCTAGGTGGTGTCCAGCAAATGATGACTAATGTTAACTGGCAGTCTTTCCTGGGAAGACCATGGGTCTCATTTATAACCGTTGTGTATTCACAAAGCGGGGTCTGAAAGTAGGCATATGCCACTTCCCATGCAAACTTTGTGATTTATAAAAACAAACTTGGCGGTAGAATGTGAGCACCAGTATATTAACTCTGATCCTTGCGTACTAACATTATAGAGACTGGGGAAACTGGCGATGCAGATGGCGAGTTGATGAACTGAAGCAGACATTTAATTTCACTTCATATCAGACTTATACTGTAGATCCGCATAATCATAAACACCCAAGCCTGCAGTGTTACAGTATGTGATCCTGTGCTTGTAGTGAGCCATTACTATTCCAAAAGCACTCATTAAAGAATTGCAGCGCAGCAGGTTCATATATCATACTTTCATCTTCAAATGGTGTTCTAGAGAGTATAATATAATTCTGTTAAATTCTAACTTTAGGTCTGGAATATCCCAGCCGTTTTGGATGGCATTATTAATGCGGCCAGTCAATACATTAGGTTTCCTGACACTGAGTGAAAGGGCCAACATTAAAAGGCAATTTGCAGCAATGTCCAGTTTCCCAAAAGTATTCGGAGCACTTGACTGCATCCGCATTGCTATAAAGGCTCAGAGTGAAAATGAATTTGTAATTTGTCTATGTGACCTGCATAAATGTGCATACAATCAATGTCCAAGTTATTTATGACTCAAACATGGTTCTGATCAATTTAGTGGCACACTGGCCTG
>KV751359.1:2843129-2853308 GCA_001698575.1 Mola mola
GCTTACCATTACAGCCGGGTTTATAATTACTCTTCTGTTATAATTTGCAGGTGACAGTGGCTCCCCCCATAGGCCCGGGGTCTTCTCCCCATTTACAAGCCTGCAGAGTGCAGAGGAAGTGCACTTTAATGTTGCCCACGCTTATACGCGCTTTGCTGTGGTGCGAGCTATCAGCTTCCTGAAATGCCGGTGGAGGTGTTTAAAAGCCTCGGGGGGCAGACTGTTGTACCATCTAACAGAGGTTTGTAAGGTGATACGAGCGTGTGGTGTTATGCACATTATGGGATTGAGGAATGCTGTTCTTCTCCTGCCTGCACCCCCCAGCATGAGGGAACCTGAACCACAGCCATCTCCCCGACAAGAAAGATTTGAACAGGGAGCAAGGCTTTTTATTTTAATGCACTAGAAATTTCAGAAATGAATTCATATATGTTATTCATCCCTGCTCGTATTTGACTTCATTAATTTCATTGATGGCGTCCCTCTGTGTTTGTACGACACCGTCAGTTAGTACCTGGCCACTTCCAGGCGCCGCCTCACACCTCTCCATGCTGGTAAACCTCAATGCCACCTACCGCTGCTAACTAAGAACTGAGGACACAACATATTAGTCCCCTGTGTCTTTTCACAAGCATCTTGTTTGAATATTTAATTTATACATTTAATAAAAAGATAAAACTGTACTTTACCGGTCTCTTCTGTGGTCTGTAACAAATTTATGTCTTCTTGCTTCTCTGACACTATGCAACACACACTGGCCTCCCCAAGTATGGAGGCTCCTGTTGTATCCAGTGGTGTGTGCTCATGTGTGCCCTTGCCCCCACCTGTAGCAGACACACTCCGACAGAGGCATGTCAGTCTTCTCTTTGCCTCGACCTTCAGATCCAACCACTTCTTTTTGACTTCTGGGACTGATCTCCCCTTGTACTCACATCATTTACAGCAGTAACCTTGTGCTGCCACTCACTAGATTTTCTTTTAATGTGATACTACAACTGTGGCCACCAAATAAAATGTTTTTCCTGGCCTACACCACACCCACAAGCACATCTATTTCAGTCTCAGTGAAATTTCATTTCTTCTTCTCTGGTGCCGTGATTCAAAGTAGAATAGTATTAATCACGAGGCTCATTTATATACATCAACAGTCATGAGGTACTTGGCTTTGACCATTTATGGTTGAGTGTGGGTGTGTAGACGGCAGGATATTATGCAGATCAACCTGTGGAAATGTCCAGGTGGACTGTGATTTATAAAGGGAAAATTGCTTGCAGGTATGCTTATGCATAGTTCTATAAATCAGACTATCTTTTGGTGCATGCCATTTTTGTCTTTTGGATGGGCATACACTTTTAGTAAAGATTTTAATTAGTTTTATAAATGAGACCCTGATCTGGTCAGACTAGGTGGCATTCATCCTACTTGGACAGACCTGCTCTCATCTCTAGGAATATAGCTGGTTGTATTAGCCAGCCAAATTGACAACTTAGTTTTGAGACCAGGAAGCAGTTGTAGTCATGCTTCTCTACAATTCTTTAGAGTCATCCACCTTCAACTATAGAGACTGTCTGTTCCC
The DNA here is from genome assembly GCA_001698575.1 of Mola mola. Lineage (NCBI taxonomy): Eukaryota > Metazoa > Chordata > Actinopteri > Tetraodontiformes > Molidae > Mola > Mola mola. The sequence continues at coordinate 2,844,706 of KV751359.1, forward strand.
AATCCACATAAATTCAGTAAATCAAATTTAAATAGGAGGTTCATGCAAGAACTTAACACAAATAACACTACCAATAAAACCTTTTTTAAGGAAATTAAGGAAAATATTCATCACATTTGATTATTACATGACAATATTTTACTTTGTGTACTTGGTTTTATTTATTCTAGGATGCCCATTAACACCAGAGGAAGAGACTGCTAATGAAAACTAACCTTTCAGCCAACTTAAATGTATTGATAATACTTCTGTTAAAAATGTTAATTTATTAGAAAAATACTCTTCCTTTAAGAGTAGACTTAAGACTTGCATTTTGACTTTTAATTTTGTTAGGGCTCACCACGTTATGCTGCTATAGGCTTAAACTGCTGGGGTGGGGTGCGGGTATTCATATTGTGATCTCACAATATCCCATGGATCGTGGTCAGAGCTGCTGCTGCCTATATTATTATTATCACTTCTTTAAACTAAATTGTCAAGTCAGAGGGCCATCCATATTGAGCTGAGATCTGTTCATTTCAGCTTGTTAAAAGGCAGCTTTTCCTCACCACTTCTGCTTGCTCATGGCTGCAGTGTTCACAATTCCCAAGAATAATTGCATGCCAATTGAAGCTAAGTTTGTAACTGCTGGGAATCAAGCATGAACTCATAAGCATGATCAAGCACCATCTTATCTTAAAGAGCTCATAGTACCCTATTAACCATCGAGAAACTTATGCTCTCAGAATGCAGAGTTATTGGTGATTCCAAGAATCTCCAGAAGTATAATGGGAGGCAGAGCTTTTAGCTATCAAGCTCCTCTCCTGTGGAACCATATTCCATCTTCAGTACGGGAGGCAGACACACTCTGATTTTAAGAGTAGGCTTAAAACCTTCCTTTTTGATAAAGCTTATAGTTAGGGCTGGCCTATCTAGCCCTTAGTTATGCTGCTATAGGCTTAGGTTGCTGGGGGAACAGTCCATGATGCACTGAGCTCTCTTCTCCCCCCCTCTGACTCAGACTCCTTCTCTGCTCCTGTAAATGTCCATATTCTTACACTAACTTTACTTCTTCCCCGGCGTCTTTGTGCTTTATCATCCTGCAGGTCTTTCTAGGTCGTGGTGGGAGCTGCTGCTGTGGTCCTGCTTGATGCCTCCTGGTCACATTAGGAAAGGACGTCCTGTGACTTGGATCCTAGGCTGGATTTCCAAGTGCAAATCGGGATCCACAGATCACAATGGCTTCTGGACCAATAGACTACATCGCTTCTGGATCAATACACTTCACATATCCCTGGATGTATCGATTCTACATACTTTTGGACTCAGTGACTACATCAGCAACACTCAGATCTTGCTACATGGACTATAATGACTGGACCAACAGAGTAAACATGCGTCTGGATTTATAGATTCCACAGACTCTGGGACTCATGGATGTCTTATACATTCTAAGTAAACTGTTCATGTTGTTGTGTTCTGTACAAGTGACATCTATTGCATGTCTGTCTGTCCTAGGAAGGATCCCTCCTCTGTGGTTCTTCCTGAGGTTTCTTATTTTCCCTGTTTAGGGTTTTTTAAGTTTTTCCTCACCCGGTTCGAGGGTCTAAGGCAGAGGATGTCACATCTGTACAGTTTGTCAAAGCCCAGTGAGATAATGTGTAAATTGTGATTTTGGGCTATACAAATACCTCACTCTTTCTAGGTGTCATCACAGTGAATCATCCTCTTCCATCTCTCCCTGTCCTCTGCATCTTTTTCTCTCACACCACATCCATGAATCTCATCTTAGGTCATCCTCATTGCCTCCTGCCTGGTAGCTCCATCTTGAGCATGCTTCTACCAATATATTGCAGGTGCAGGGTGTTGGCGCACAATGACAACTGACGACTTCCTTTGCATGTTGCGTCACTTCCTGTTGTTTGTGTCTGGTCGTCTTGCTGTACCTTGCTAACTATCTGAGAGGGTTTTAACGACATTAATTGTTTAACTGCTGTGTATTGAAAGTGTAAACCCTGTACTTAAGCACCCTTTAGCCCGCTCTCATGTTAGTGAATTTATCGCTACTCTTCCAACCGTTCTGTGTCGTGCTAACCAACTCAGGTATTGTACCTGGCGCACAGCAATGGCTTCTCCCTCTCGTTCTCTCTCTTGCTCAGTGTGTCACATGTTTAGTTATTCCTCTGCCTCATTTAGTGATAATGGTACCTGTACTAAGTGTAGTTTATTTGCTGCGTTGGAGGCGAGGCTTAGTGATTTGGAGGCTACGATCCGCACCTTGCAAACCAAACCAGTAGCTTCGCTAGCTAGCCAGCCCCCATTAGCCGGTGCGGGTCGACTGAGAGCAGCTCCCGAGCAGTCGGGAAACCAGGGAAGTTGGGTGACTGTTCGAAGGAAGCATAGTCCTAAGCAGAAGCCCACGGTTCACCACCCACCCGTTCACGTTTCCAACAGATTTTCCCCACTCAGTGACGCACCCACTGAGAAACCAACTCTAGTAATTGGCAGCTCTATTTTGCGAAACGTAACATTTTCCACACCAGCGGCCATAGTCAAATGTATTCCTGGGGCCAGAGCGGGCGACGTGGAATCAAATTTAAAGCTGCTGGCAAAAAGTAAACGTAAATACAGTAAGATTGTAATTCATGTCGGCGGTAATGACGTTCGGCTACGCCAGTCGGAAGTCACTAAAGTTAATGTTGAGTCGGTGTGTGCTTTTGCCAAAACACTGTCGGACTCCGTAGTTTTCTCTGGTCCCCTGCCTAACCTGACCAGTGACGATAAGTTTAGCCGCATGTCGTCGTTCAACCGCTGGCTGTCGAGGTGGTGTCCAGCAAACGACGTGGGTTTCATTGATAATTGGCAAACTTTCTGGGGAAGACCTGGTCTAATGAGGAGAGACGGCATCCATCCTACTTGGGATGGAGCTGCTCTCATTTCTAGAAATATGGCCAGATTTATTAGTCAGCCAAATTGACAATTCAGAGTTGAGGCCAGGAAGCAGAGTTGCAGTCTTACACGCTTCTCTGCGCTTCCTTTAGAGTCATCCACCTACAACCCCATAGAGACTGTGTCTGTCCCCCGTCCACATAAATTCACTAAATTCACTAAATCAAATAAGAGTTCACATAGGAACTTAATAAAAATCAACACCACTAATGAGGCAGTTTACAAAGTAAAGAGACTTAAATGTGGACTCTTGAATATCAGATCCCTATCATCTAAAGGTGTATTAATAAATGAGCTTATATCAGATAACAATATTGATTTATTCTGCCTTACTGAAACTTGGCTGTGCCAAGACGAATATGTAAGTCTTAATGAATCCACTCCTCCCAGTCACATTAACACACACATTCCCAGAGACACTGGCAGAGGTGGTGGAGTTGCAGCCATTTTCAATTCTGCCCTATTAATAAACCCTAAGCCCAAACAAAAATTTAGTTCATTTGAAAATCTCATTCTTAGCATTTCCGATCCAACCATGAAAACTCCAATTATGTTTGTTATAGTGTATCGAGCACCTGGACCCTACACTGAATTTTTATCTGAATTTTCAGAGTTTCTCTCAGCTTTGGTCCTCAAAACAGATAAAGTCATTATTGTAGGTGACTTTAATATCCATGTAGACATTGAAAACGACAGCCTTGGTATGGCATTTCTGCCTTCTGTCTTCTGGTCAGTGCCACCATCTCCAAACCATACAACATTGCTGGTGTCACTACCCTCTTGTACATCTTTCCCTTCATTTTTGCTGCTACTCTTTTGTCACAGTTCACTCCTGACAGTTTTCTCCACCCATTACACCATGCCTGCACTCGCTTCTGCCACACTTGTTTACCACCCTCCTCGTTGCTTTGAACAGTTAACCCTAAGTACTTAAACTCATGTACCTTTTCCACTTCTACTCCCTGTAACCTCACTGTTCCACCTGCCTCCCTTTCATTCACACACGTTTTCTGTCATGCTACCACTGACTTTCATTGCTCTTACAGCGATTACCTCCACCTCTCCAGGTTTTCTTCCACTTGCTCCCTACTCTCACTACAGATCACAGTGTCATCTGCAAACATCATAGCACACAAGAAGCTCAGGGCAAATCTTTGATGCAGTCCCACCTCAACCTTGAAGCCTCAACCCCTGCCATACGACTCTCATACTGATCCTGCACCGGTCTAACATACTTCTCGCCACTCCAGTCTTCCGCATACAATACCAGAGTTCCTCCCTTGGCACCCTTTCATAGGCTTTCTCTGGATCCACAAAGACACAATGCAACTCTGTCTGACCTTCTCTATACTTCTTGATCAGCTTTCTTAAAGCAAACATGGCATGTGTAGTGCTCTTACTAGGCCTGAAAACCATATTGTTGCTCACAAATCATCACTTCATCTTTTATCCTCGCCTCCACTAGTCTTTCTCAACTCTTCATTGTGTGGCTCATCAGCTTTATGCCTTGGCTAATCAGCTTTATCCCTCTGTATTTGCTACAACTCTGCACAACCAACCCCCCATTTCTTTAAGATCGACGCCCCTACACATTTCCTCCTTTCCTCAAACATCTTCTTTGTTGAATAGTTTAGCTGAAATGTCCACTGCCCTCTGCTAGACACTTCAGTACCTCTACTGGTATGTCAGCAGGACCAACTGCCTTTCCATTCCTCATCCTCTTCAAAGCTTTTCTCATCTCATCCTTACTGATCTTTCCAACTTCCTGTTCCACAATTTCCACCTCATCTACCATTTTCTCTCTCTGATTTTCTTCATTCATCATCATCTCAAAGTATTCCTTCCATCTACTCAGCACACTACCCTCACTTGTTAGTACATTTCCATCCCAGTCTTTAATCCCCCTAACCTGCTGCAGTGTTTGCTTCCACTCTCCTCAAAGACATGCACTCTCCAGCTTCAGTCGTCAGGGAAACCTCCAATAGTTGCCGTTGAGGGACAAACATGGGCTGGTGTATCAAGAGCAGCACATCTCTGCCAATTCATCATTTGTACTCTTCCTAAACCTTTTTACAATATGAATTATTGTTATAATAAAGATAGAAAGATTAATAATAGCTGGCATTGTTGAAAAGATCTCAGAGCAGGAAGACAAATAAACAGGTAGTAGTCAATAGTTTGTTTTATCTTATGACAATAGACCCTTTTAAAGGTTGACAAACAATGATGACATGAGTTGGCTACGCCTACATTTTGGCAACGGAAGTATGGTAAACAGCTTATCAAGTTATTCAAGGGTATTAACCACCAAAAATCATGAATGCTACTTCAACAAATTGACTTTAGCAAATGACAAACGACTTCCAGATCTGTGTGCTATCAATGAGTGGGTAGAAGACATTCATTATTGGCCTAAAATTCAGTGGCCCAGTATGTACACGTATTTGATTAATTATCCTAGTGTGTACACCAACAAAAAACTATGAGCATACAAATCACTTGATGCTTACGACAAAGTTATCTGTGGACAATAATACCACATACCACAACACAGACTAAGAGATAAGTGTCTTAAAATCAGAGATCTTTCCTACTATGTACGAGGCGTGGGTTATAAAAACATGAAAACTGTATCCTGACAGCTAATTGTACCTGCATGGCAGGGTAAGTATTATTTTGTATAGCTGGCTTGCTAGCTTGCAAGTTCGATCATAATCTTGTTATGCAAACATTAAATGTGCATTTGTTTTGAATCTTCATTAAATGTGTAATTACCGTGATTCTGTCAGAATCCTGTAGAAGTTGAACTGACTAGTTGAATATTGATTCTGACAAACATACATGCAACAATCAGACATTCTTGTGCACATAAAATGTCTAATTCAATGTTTTCAGCCTACTTGTGTTTTTGACTGGGAGAGAGAGTTATTTCTGTTGCCAAAGCGTGCATACATCTCTTTGATGATATACTGTAAAAAGGTCTATAGGCACAAGACAAATCTAGTTTGCGGCTCAAAAACAAGGTTTAATGTGAGCAAAGCTGCATAAATGACCATAAAGCACTTGTTTACTAATTTGGGAGGACACACCAAGTGATATTTATTCTTATATGTATGTATATTAAGATGGCTTTATTGCAAAATCCATGCTGACATTTATTATTGAAGATAAACAGTCCAGCTGGTGTTAAGATGTTTTAATCATGCGACAATGATAACGTCATTAAAAGCGCCAGAAAAATGATTGAGTGGTTTCCAAAAGTGAATTCACCATGTAGTGCTCTTTATAGGGAAACCCTACATAGGAAATAGGGAGGGGTTTCAGACACAGCCATAGCTAGTCTGCGTCTTTCCCATACCGATTACAGAAACCTAAAAGGGTCTAAAAAATGGATGAAATGAATTTCCAATTTCAGATTCACATTTAAAGACTGTGACTTTTAAAGGCAATGTTGAACAGCTCAACAAGTAGACCCCCATGACAAACCTCTTCCACTGGAAACACTGGTGACAGACAGTATTTTGGACTTATTTCAACACTTATAAGATTTTTTGACTAGACGACTGAGATAGTAAGCAAATGTGAGGCTGCGAGACCTTTCATAGTTTGTGTGTCCTTGATTAAGCATATTACATTGGCTAAGGTTAATCACTGAGCAAATAATGACCTTATGTTTTTTTGTTTTCTATTTTAAACAAATGGCTGGGCAGAAATCTAGGCCCAGAGCAAACACCAGGGCAGGCCCAGAGTTTGATTCCTTTTGGACGTCAAAGTTAATAAATTTTTAAAAATTTAAATAAACTGCGTGTGTTTAATGCCCAACAGTGTTCAATAAATATTCTTAAACCTTCTGACTCTTTTGTGATTTTTATCAAATTGTTGTATTTTGTCTGATTAAAAAAAAAACAGCAATAAAACAATATCAGCCACTCAATATAAACTACCACAATATATAACTATATCTATAAATTGGCAACAGCTAACTAGAAGCCTCACACCACAAATGTCAATGTAAATATATTTGTGTGAGAGTTTTCTACCTTTAATTTCAAAAAAGAATGGTCACCACTTTTGTTTTTCACTGAGGATTGCACATTGCAACATTCTGTGCAGCAATCTAGAGTGTCCTAAGCACATACATTCATGTCCATAAGTAATTTGACAGTGACACAGTTTTTCAATATGTGATTGAAGTGTAGTCTTTCTGTTTTATAACAAAAATACTGCATCAACCATATAGGAAATACAGCCATTTTTACTCCACACTTGATGCACTGGAATGCAGCATATGTATAAAGTATTTAGGCACTGTTCTTTAGTGATACGTCATATACACCGAAAGTGGTGCTGAAGTAATGCAGCCATGTCTGTGGGAAATTCAAGGGTTTTACAAAAGAACTGCATTAACTTCTTAAGAATTACATAACTCTTACCAAGTTTCCCATTTTCAGAGGCTCAAAAGTAATTGGACAATTCACAAAGTAGTCTCTTGGTCAGCTATGGTCCATTTCCTCATTATTCCAAGATATATTAGGCATGTAGAAGGTATGGAGTTGATTCCAATTGTTGAATCTGCATATGGTAGCATTTAACTGGAACTCCCTTTATGAGGTCAAAAGAGGAAGTGAAGGAGCCCATCACTAGACTTAAAGAGAAAAATAAACCAGACTGACTGACTTTGGTGACTCCTAAAACATTAGGAGTCACCGAATCAACAGTTTTGTACATTTTTAAAGAAAAGGAGTCTACTGAGGTGATCAACACCAAAAGACTAGAAGATGACAGAAGACCAATGCAGAGGATGAGAATAATAGGAGGAAGAATTATAACCCATAATACATCATTTTCAGTGACTGAAGACAAAACTGAAGTCAGAATGACTTACAAGCAAGTAACAACTAAAAGCCACTACAGTACAAGCCTGGTATCTCAATGGAGGAAACTCAGCATTTGGTGATATTCATGAGTTCAAGACTCATTAACTGCAAACAATTTCATCAACATAATAAAAACAATCCTTATATTTATAATTATGTTACTTTGTCAAATTATTTTTGAGCCTCTCAAAATGGGGGACCTTAAGTAATAATGGCTGTAATTCCTAAATAGCTCATATATCTTGTGTTCCCCTTCAAAGTAAAGCTGAAAGTCTACACTTTAACTACACCTTAATTGCTCGATTTTTTTTCTAAGACTGAAAGTCATTGACTGTATATTGAAATAAATATGTTATGATCAGGCCCAGTAAGGAAGCACTACAGAGGCAGGAGACAGCCATTTTGTTTTTTTGTTTGTTTTAGTTATTTTATTTCAGTTTATGTTCACATGGTGTATATTCGCAAATAAAGTGGGGTTTGATTACCATAGGAACTATCATAGCAGAAGTTTTTACTAGTCACCTCAGAGCCTTGAGACAAGTAACATTTTTAAATAATACGATTCATTCATGAGTGAATGAGATGATTTAACAACTATTCTTTAAAGTTAATTTCCAAACAAAAAAATATTATTGTTCCAATGTCTCTAATATGAAGCTTGCTGCTTTGTCTGTTTTATATTATTCTACACTGAAACATTAGTTGATTGTTCAAAAATACTTGAATTCTAAAAAACAAATAATTTCAAAGATTACACGATGGTGCAAATATTAGTTATGAAATCATTTTAGTTAAAAA
>KV751359.1:2853322-2873531 GCA_001698575.1 Mola mola
TAAATTGTATCATTTAAAAAAATTTATTATTATTAAAAATTACAGTTTCTCAGTCGCTTACATACATTTCTCAGATCATCACAATAATTTGCATATTCATGCAAATGATTATGTAAAATTGTCTGCTGGTAACTATATATTCAATTGTTCATGCCATGTCTATCAGGTACAGGCTTAGGAGGATTCAAAGATGCAGAGACTCACAGGGAGGTTTCTTAATCAAAATTGTTTTAATCTGAAAATAGGTCGACACTGGGAGATCTAACTAATTAGCAAAGGTACAGATTAAGGGACGGGCAAATTTAGTAGTCGTGGAACAAAACAAGATCAAAACAAAAGGAACTCACTAGAGATTAACGCTGACTGCTCACTGGTAAAAGAAGACAATCAGGCACAGGAGAGAAGGGACACAGGGTTTAAATACACAAGGAAGGGGTAGACAATTGGACACAGGTGAAACACATTAGGGAGGAAAAGCAATCACACACACCTGAGGGAGAAGACTTGACAGGACATGGGGAATAAGACACAACAGAATTTCGAAATAAAACGGGAAACACAGATTGACCTAACAGACACATGAACTCTACCGGACCCTGACAGTACCCACCCGACACCTGGTGGCCCATAACCCGGAGGATGAGTCTTTAAAAAGTGCTTTATGAGTTGGGGGTCCATGATGTTCTTTGACGATACCCAGGAATGCTCTTTGGGAACATAACCCTCCCAAGTACACCAAATACTGAGTTCCTTGTCACCGACGTCTGACGTCAGTGCTGTGCATGTACTGGACAGGGAAGATAGATGGTTTGAGAGAGGAGTAAAGTAGCCCATCTATGTCAAGCTGGAACAGCCATCACTTAACAGAGGAGGTGGCCTCAGACATCAACTCTCGGCCACATACAATGCAGTTTTGAAATCCCTCCCCTGGAAACTTAACCACAGTTCACACCTTGGCTCATGTGAAACCAGTGACTCACATGATGACTGGGGGGAGTGATTACCCATCTGATGGGGGATGGATCTGGGCCACACTGATTGGGGGCGGGGCTTTGTACCCCTTGCCCACTACCATGAGTAAGAATGATCCTCCACAAGGTTAAATACTGGGGACTCCCTACCAGAAATCTAGAACTGAAGAAGCCTCTTGAATGAAAGGCAAAATGTCTTCAAGAAACAAGAAGTCCAGTTGCTTTCAAAATAAACACCAAGCCTAAGATCCTGTGGTACTTCCAGATCCAGACCGATAAGATGGTAGTGCCTAATCAACTGCATATTGTAGTGGTCGACAAGCAGGATAAGAAGGCGATAGTGATAGCAACATCAGGAAGAAAGAAGATGAGAAGTTTGAGAAATACCAGGGGCTGAAAGAGAAGCTGGAAAGGATGTGGGGAGTAAAGGCATCAGTGGTATTAGTGGTGATAGGAGCACTCGGGGCTGTAACCCCCCAAGCTGGGAGAGTGGCTCCAACAAATCCCAGGAATAACACTTGAGATCTCTGTCCAGAAGAGCGCCGTCCTAGGAGCAGCTAAGATCCTGCGCAGGAACCTCAGGCTTCCAGGCCTCTGGTAGAGGACCCAAGGTGGAAGGGGACACAAGACAGTCCACAGAGAGGGCGGCTGGGGAATTTTTATTTTTTTCTTATATGTATAGTAATTCTGAGGGCAGAATGAGGTTTTCATTGATGTGAATATTTTACTTTGATCAAAAAAACGTGAATATTGAGTAACTGACTTACTGCTTTGGAAATATCGAGGATGATTTGAAAAATGAACCACAGCATTTGAGAAAAACTGTAAAAGTTCATATATGTTTGTTTGAAAATTTTCAACCATTTGGAGTAATAAATGAATAAAATAAACACCTTGGATACCTATTGGGTGCTGTATTGTAGGCACTGATGGCAGTATATCCTTTAAACTTCGGCAAACACTCAATTGGCTCATTGAAGCGTTCAGTAAAAAGTTTTATTTCACAGCACTGTAACTAAATGTTGAACTCAAGCCTTGTCATTTTGAAAAGGTGTCTTACTATAGGGATGCTACTTTTCAATGAAAAAATGCCATTTTTACATTGCTTCCTATTCTTATAGGAATTCTGCCTACTTTAGTATGTGTTAAGTTCCATGGAAAAACTGAAATAATAAATACTGCTGTTTCCTTGATCACAATCAAACAACACAAACAGAATTCCTTCTAACTTAAAGGTACATAACTGTAAAGTGAAAAACAGAGAACAGTCCAGGGTAGGTTCCTGGAAGAAGTCTTCTGAGCTATACTTTCTCAATGGCTAGCTGCTAAATTAAGGTAGAGAGAACACAGTTCAGTCTGTCAGTGCTCTTGGTGAGTGGGCGAAGAAATTTAAGGTTACTCCATGATGGCTCTGTAAATCACAGGCTCTATGTAGTCCCCCCTGTAACGGGAGTTGATTACTCTTTGTCTCTTTGACTCCTGGATGATCTCCTTCTCTTCAAAGATCCCATCAAATCTCATGTCTGATGCTTTAGACTGCAGAGACAAAGTAATGCATGACAAGACTGTCACATCCTTTCAAGACCTTTCATTAGTTACAAAAATTCTAAGGAACAACTTTCTTGTGATATTAAGTGGCCCAAGCCCCTGTGTGGGGCTTGGGTTGCTCTTACCAGTCTTGTTTTGACTCTCTTGGGGAGTTCCTCATCTAGAGTGTAGACATCGTCTCTTTTGGCTGTTAACTGTGAACCATCCTCGAATTCCACCTGCATTTCAGAAATGAGGCAGATAACAGAGTCTGGATACACACACAGAGTGGCATTTCTAATATGAGGTCTAACTCAGAATATTTTTGATTTACTTCCCTAAATAGGGACGTAACAATTCACCGAACACGATTTGATTTGATTGATAAAACTACTCACAATTCACTTTGTATTTATTTATTTTTGGCAAAATTAGTTAAAAAAATTATTAATTATTAATTAGCGAACAAATTACATTAGTAGTTAATAGTAATAAAAATTACATTAAATTACATTAGTGGTTCTTCATGAAGAAAAAACATTAAGTGCATACAATGGAAATGAAAGAGAAAGACATAGGACAAAACATCATTGTTAGTACTAATAAATGAGACAAAAAAAAAAAACAGATCAGAGTCTATATATAAGATTTATTATGGTTGGAAAGAGATAAAGAGATAAGAGAAGAAAAATAAATAAATAAGAAAAAAGTAAAAAACAAAACCCTCCCTTTAATCAGTCATATTGTGTATTTACTTAATCATGCATAACCACCAACACTTCCAACCCCCCATTCTCCTTTCTTAATTATATAAAATGTGGCTCCAGGAGCTTCAGCATCGTGAAGTGAACCTTTGGGGGGCTCAAACAGACACTGTCACCACTGCTTTTGTCATCTCCGCCTACACCCAATTAATTAGTGAATGCATTTATATTTTACTTTTCTAGTCATCTTGACAAAGCTTTTGACACTACATTCACCCTTTCACAAACACATTCACACAATTTGGGACCCTTCGACATGTAGACTGCAGGGTCTGGGGTTGTACCACCAACCAAATGTAGTAATGTTACAGGGTGGGAGAAGAAAATGAGATGAAGAGGGAGATGCAAATAGATAACAACTAGTGAATTAACTGCTATAATTAAATCAACCAACAAACAAAATGAATTTACTACAAGGGGGGAAAAGAGAAAAAAAGGAGCAAAAAATAGATGGAGAGAGGTGGGAAAATATAATCATTAATGGTATGGTGTGCAATTGTATGTTAATAATAATAGTAAAGATAATAACAATAATCATAATAGCGATATAGAACTGAGCGCCATAACATTGTCCTAATAATAGGAATAGTAACATTTGGAATTTATGTATAATAATATATAATAATAATGTAATACATCTATATTTATATGATCATATATACACATACACATACATGATATCATAATTATGTATAGTGTTATATTATCATATGTACAATATATGCAATAATAATCAACATCAAGTGAACACAGTGAAACCAATTAATGAATTAAAATGTATCAGTACAGGCTTAGGAGGATTCAATAATGAGACTCACGGGAAGGTTCGTAATCAAAATCGTTTACTGTGAAAATAGGTCGACATCGGGATATCTAACTAGATAGCAAAGGTACAATTTAAGGGACATGCAAACTCAGTGGGCGGCAAACAAAACAAGATCAAAACACAAGGAACTCACTAGGAATTAACGCTGGACTGTTCACTGGGAAGACAAGACAATCTGGCACAGGAGGAAAGGGACACGGGGTTTAAATAAACAAGGAAGGGGTAGACAATTAAACACAGGTGAAACACATTAGGGAGGAGAGGCAATCACACACACCTGAGGGAGAAGACATGACAGGACATGGGGAATAGAACACAACAGAATTTCAAAATAAAACAGGAAACACAGATTGACCCTAACAAACAGACACATGAACACTACTGAACCCCTGAAAAGATTTAGTTAAGTTGATTTTGACAGTTCAGGCTTGTAAGAAGTTGATGAGTGGTGACCAGTGGGACAGGGATTCTATTATAGTGTGTGGGAAAGGTATGAAATGTTCTATAGAAATGTGATCCATTAGTAAATTTTTCCATTGTTTAATATGTGTGTTGTTTTGGATTTCCAGTTCAAAAAGATTATTTTATTGGTGTTTATTGTGTTGCCTAATAAACAGTCTGTTGAGCTTCAATTGATGGACAGATGGCCTTAAATTCTCCTGCAAAATGTCTTGATAAACTTGGGATTTCATTTTTCCATTGATGATAGCAATCTATCCAGGCCCTTAGGCAGCAAGGCAGGCCCAAACCATGATGCCCCCTTCACCATACTTCACAGTTGGGATGAGAGTTTGATGTTGGTGTGCTGTGCCTTGTGTTGTGTGTTCCTTCCAAACAATTCAACTTTGGTTTCACCTGTCCACAGAACATCCAAGAGCTCTTTTGCAAACTTCAAAAGTGCAGCAATGTTTTTTTTGGACAGCAGTGGCTTCCTCTGTGGTGTCCTCCCATGACCTCCATTCTTGTTTAATGTTTTATGTATTGTAGATTTGTCAAGAGAAGATGTTAGCATGTGCCAGAGATTTCTGTAAATCTTTAGCTGACACTCTAGGATTATTTTTCAGCTCACTGAACATTCTGCGCTGTGCTCTTGCAGTCATCTTTACAGGACCGCCGCTCCTAGGGAGAGTAGCAACAGTGTTGAACTTTCTCCATTTATAGACAATTTGTTTTACCGTGGACTGATGAACATCAAGGCTTTTAGAGATACTTTTGTAACCCTTTCCAGCTTCATGCAAGTCAACAATTCTTAATCTTAGGTCTTCTGAGAGCTCTTTTGTGTGAGACATTGTTCACATCAGGCAATGCTTCTTGAGAATAGCAAACTCAAAACTGGTATGTTTTTTGTAGGGCTGGGCAGCTTTAATCAACCTCCAATCTCCTGTCATTGACTAGACTCCAGGTTGGCTGACTCCTGACTCTGATTAGTTCTTGGAGAAGTCATTAGCCTAGGGATTTACATACTTATTCAACCTTGCACAGTGAATATTTACATGGTGTGTTCAATAAAAACATATAGTTTGTGTGGTATCAGTTTAAGCAAACTGTGTTTGTCTATTGTTGTGACGAAGATGATGAAGATCAGATCACATTCTATGACCAATTTATGCAGAAATTTCAAAAGGTTCACATACTTTTTCGTGCAACTGTAAATCATGCAAACATACATGTTGTAATTAATCCTCAAGCTGTGAAAGGCAGCTTTCCTCCTTTGCCTTTTTTTTTTTTTTTTTTAAATCACATTGTTATGTTTCGTGCCCTACAAGGATACTTTTCCTGGATAGCACAAAGATATCTCCAGACATCTTGGAGTAAGCAGTCTGTCCCCAATCAACTTCTATTTGCCTACATTTAAGATAACTTAAATGTAGGCATTATTTAAAATTTGCCTTATTTTGCCATAATTTGTGAATTTTGTGATTAGTAATGTGCTCATGACTCAATCTGGAGTTTGTGCTTGGAAAATGCTTGGATATACTGTACTTCACTATGTGATTCATAATATTTTTTTTCTTGAACATACATAATCAGTGACATTAAGGGTACCCCCTTGACAAATAAATGATTGGTTGAGTGGTAATGTGTAATTGAATGTATGTAACTCCACATTACTTGATATTGAATTGAACTTGGATTGAATTGATACTCCATATTAAGAATCTCCCATTCATGTGGTCGAGGAAAAAAGGAAAAAGTTCATGCCTTTTCCCGAATCCTGCCTGTGGCATCCCACAGGCAGCGTTTGGATCCCACTTAGATGTTGTGTCGTTTGTGTGCCTGTGTTATGACTTCTTTCTTGTCCGAGAACAAGCTAATGAAAATTATCAATTGGAGAAGAAAGCCTAAACCTTGTTTCTAGAACTTTTTTAAATTATTCATTTCACGTGTTGTTGTAACTTTTTGTGAATTTGTTGTCCGATAGTTTGGGCTATTTCAATACCTTTTTAAGACTCCTTTGGGATTTTTAGAGCTTTTAACCTCCTCCTAGTTTTTGACAAAGAAGGGCTAATTTGGTATCTTTTGAACTCATTCTCATGAAGTAAATGAAGTAAATGGAAGTAATAATCTTTGCACTAAACTCTTCAGAGAGAGCTGTGCTAAGAATACAAACAGATGTACACTGTCCTCTCTTAAACCTGCTGACCAAGTCCTCCAGAGCAGAGAGTGAGACCATGAACATCTGGCCGCCACTTGTTGAACCAAACCAGCCCAACTCATTTGTGCAACTCACAGCTGAACCTGCATTGGACTGGAGAGGAAGTGATTAGAACCATCAGGTCAAACACCCTTAGCGGCAGAGTTCCCCTCTGTGAAAGAGTAAGGTTGAACATCCACTAAGTATTCCACGGTCGACTGGTAGTGGTATTATAATAAAGTGGAAGCAATTGGAAGCAAGAGCAACTCAGCCACAACGTGGCGGGCCACGTAAAATCACAGATTTTGCGCTGTGTGCCTCAGCAGTCAATAGCTACGGATCACCAAACTTCGTGTGGCCTGCAGATTAGCTCAAGAACAGAAAGCTTCATGGGATGGGATTCAATGGCAGAGCAGCTGCACTGAAGCCTTAAATCACCAAGTGCAATGCAAAAAGTTGAGGCAGTGACGTAAAACACACCGCCGCTGGACTCTAGATCAGTGGAGACGTGTTCTCTTGAGTGACAAGTCACGCCTCTCTGTCTGGCAATCCAATGAACAAGTCTGTGTTCGGCGGTTGCCAGGAGAACAGTACTTGCCTGACTGTAATGTGCCAAGTTGAAGTTTGGTGGAGGGGGGATTATTGTGTGGGTTATCTATCAAGCAGGGGTTGGGCTAGGCCCCTCAGTTCCAGTGAAAGGAATTATTAATGTTTCAGTATACCAAGACATTTTGGACAATTTCATACTCTCAACTTTGTGGGAACAGTTTGGGGAAGGCCCCTTCCTGTTCCAACATGATCAGCACTAGTGCACAAAGCAAGGTCCATAAAGAGATGGAAGAGCAAGTTTGGTGTGGAAAAACTTGACTGGCCTCCAGAGTCCTGACCTCAACCCGATAGAACACCTTTGGGATGAATTAGAGCAGAGACTGCAAGACAGGCCTTCTCATCCAACATCAGTGCCTGACCTCACAAATGGGCTAATAGAAGAATGGTCGAAAATTCCCATAAACACACTCCTTAACCTCGTGGAAAGTCTTCCCAGAAGAGTTGAAGCTGTTGTAGCTGCAAAGAGGGCACTATTAAACCCTACAGATTAAGAATGGGATGTCATTAAAGTTCATGTGCATGTAAAGGCAGACGTCCCCATACTTTTGGCAATATAGTGTAAATCCCTGACATTTTACGAATTCATGACCTCAGACTCAGATAACTGAGATTGATTTTCCTGGCTTTGGGCATGGCCAGGTGGTGACCCGAGGACATAAAATTATTAATTGCAATTTTAATTGAATTGTGTTAATTTAGTACTACAATACGTCCGTGAAGGTTCTCAGTCATCCAGGTCATCTTGATCTCGGAGTGTTTAGTAGGAAGCAACTGGACTTCTTATCTTGTTTGAAGACGTTTCGCCTCTCATCCGAAAGGCTTCTTCAGTTCTGAGGTTCAGTGCGGGAAACCCAGGTATTTAATCCCGAGTGGGTAGAGACAATCACCAATCACCAACAAAGAGGACGTGTTTTGAAACCAACAGCCTCTTTGTTGGTGAGACAATCACCAACAAGGAGGACGTGTTTTGAAAACAACAGCCTCGGGGGTGCGGTCGTCTGGCTAGGCATCATGTGAGTCGTTAAGGTCACAAGAGCCCGGGTGTGAATCACTCGAGAGTGTTTGCCCCTCACCCCTGGATCCGTGTGACACCTTGGGCTCACATGGCCCCAGGTGTGTGTGGGGGTTAAACTGCCTGGGGAGGGCTCCCAAGACAGCATTGTAGGTAGCAGACAAATGGTGTCTTAGTCCACCACCCCTGTTAAGCGAGGGTTTCTCCAAGTGGACATAGATGGCCTCTTTCACTCCTCTTTCAAACCATCTGTCTTCTCTGTCCAGAATGTGGACATTGGAGTCCTCAAAGGAGTGATCTTTCTCCTTAAGATGCAGATGTACAGCTGAGTCCTGTCCCGATGAGGTGGCTCTCCTGTGTTGTGCAATGCGTCTGTGGAGGGGCTGTTTGGTTTCACCTATATAAAGGTCAGAGCACTCCTCGTATTTCAAATAACCCTCAGCCATTGTGAACATCACTGTAAGGGGACTTATTCATTCACTCTGTATCTTAAAATACAGGAAACAGGTAGCAAACTTCACAATTGTAAGAAACACTTTCTTCTCTATAATATTAAAAAAAACCTGTATCAAGAGACACCGCACAATCCAGGAAGGGCAAAATGTTATCTCTCGTATCCTCCCTGGTGAACTTGATGTTCTTGTCCACCGCATTTATGTGTCGCGTGAAAGCCTCCAATTCTTGGGTTTTGATTTTGACCCATGTGTCATCCACATATCTGAACCAGTGGCTGGGAGCTGTTCCTGTGAAGGAGTTCAGGGCCCTCTCCTCCACCTCCTCCATGTAGAGGTTCGCCACGATAGGAGACACTGGAGAACCCATGGCACAGCCGTGTTTCTGTCTGTAAAAAACTTCATCGTATTTGAAGTATGTCGTGGAAAGGCAAAGGTGCAGAAGGTTGCAAATTTGGTCAGGGTTGAGGTTAGTTCTGGTATCTAGAGAGCTGTCTTGTTGTAGGCGTTTCCTAACTGTCTCTATTGCCTCACTGGTTGGTATGCATGTGAAAAGAGAAGTGACATCAAAGGAGACCATGTTTTCATCCGGTGGTAGAGTAAGGTTCTGTATCTTCTTCGTGAAATCTATGGAGTTTTGGATGTGGCCTGGTGTGTTCCCCACCAAAGTGGACAGTGGAAAGCTGTCTTGGGAGCCCTCCCCAGGCGGTTTAACCCCCACACACAACTGGGGCCATGTGAGCCCAAGGTGTCACACGGATCCAGGGGTGAAGGGCAAACACTCTCGAGTGATTCACACCCGGGCTCTTGTGACCTTAACGACTCACATGATGCCTAGCCAGACGACCGCACCCCTGAGGCTGTTGTTTTCAAAACATGTCCTCCTTGTTGGTGATTGTCTCAACCAACAAAGAGGCTGTTGGTTTCAAAACACGTCCTCTTTGTTGGTGATTGGTGATTGTCTCTACCCACTCGGGGATAAATACCTGGGTTTCCCACACTGAACCTCAGAACTGAAGAAGCCTTTCGGATGAGAGGCGAAACGTCTTCAAACAAGATAAGAAGTCCAGTTGCTTCTTAGTACTACAATGTTTTTGATCTCATGTTTTTACCGAGCTTGTCTGATGTGTTGGTACCTACATATAACATACTTATGGTGTAACAGTCTAAGGTGTGTTTTACATCCAAACTGAACGCAGTGTTGACATAGCACATGGTGAGGACAGAGTATCTGGAATTTGGGGTTCAGTGTCTTGCCCAAAGACACTTCAACAAGTTCACTGTAGGGGTCGGGAATCGACCCACTGATCCTCCGCTTGGAGGACGACCCACTCTACCATTGAGCCCCTTGCATATGATCCAGAGAAGACTTTCCAGCGCTCTGAAGTTACTGAAAATGTTCATCAGCTGAACAGGTGAACAGAACACACAGATCCAAAGTCACACATGTATGTGTGTGTTCGAGCTGGAACCAACTGCCAGTCACAAACACTTCATTGAATTATTTTGTTTATGGTTAAACTTACAATTTTTTGTTGCAAATATAGTTGTATTATACATGTGAAAATAAAATATACATACACATGAGAAAATGAGGATTACTTGAGGAATTGAGACCTCACACCCATTCTGTGCGGACCATAATACACATATAGTGATGTGTGTATTAGGGCTTGATGAGATCTCATGCCACAAGATCTTGTGATATTAAATGTGACACGTGACAATCTCGTTGAAGTGAAAAGCTGTCACATGGAGCAGAAGCCTATCCAAACTTTTATTTATGACCTGTGGGCAGCAGCAATATGCCATTGCTGTGTCTAGGCTGCTAAAAATCCACAAGAAGAAGAAAAAGAACAAGAGCCAATTCAGCTGCAGCCAGTATGACATCAGTCTGACTCAATATTAGCGTTGAAGATGCCTGCCACATTTTGGGTAGCGAGTAGAAATAAGTAATGGCAACAGAGTGACAGACAAGACACGGATAATATTTACATACTATAAGAAAACCTCCTCAAGAAAACCTCCTCAAGAGGTTTTCATCACATGGTCAAGCAGTGAAAGAAACCACTTCACTTTCGCATATAGTCAGAAAAAGGGATAACAAACTTAAAACACATCTTTCAGAACAATACACTGGTTTCATTCCCTTACCTTGTCCAGGAGTATGGCGTAAAGAGCAATCAATTTCTTGAATATCTATAACTCAAATCATCAATTTAAGCCACATGTAACTTCACAGCCAACAACGTAGAGCTTCCCCCAACAAGCTCAGACTTATACAGAATTATTTCACAATCAGATCAAGCATTCTCCATACCAACAACAAAATGGGAAACAGACCTGTCTATCTATAGTACTCCATACACTGGACAGAAAATGTTTAAAATGGGACTCTCACCAGAAACTTGTATTATCTGCATGCAAAACAACCCAGACACCTACATTTACGCCCTCTGGCACTGCACCCCTGTTCATCAATTTTGGAACGAGGTCTTAAAGTCACTGCTTTCCTGGGCTGCCGTTCCTTTATCACCCTCCCATTACTTGGTGACACATCCACAAGAACCTCAGTCCAAACAATAAACTTCTCCTCATAGCCCTAACTATCGCAAAGAAAACTATCCGCATGAACTGGAAATCAAGATCAAAAATTGCACAGTGGCAAAACTTACCAATGGATCATATCTCTATGGAACACTCCACTCATGACTCTGCAATAGAGCCCCTCTTCATCTGGTTACCTCTCAACTTACACACTTACAAACTTGACCCATCAAAATCAATCACCATCACCATCATCATGTTTTTGCTGGAGAACCAACCAAAAACTATTAATTTATACACTGACATTACACATACATGCAGTCATACATTCATAAACTCATGAGGATACAGGGACTCAAGTAATGGTTATTATGTGTGCCCCGATGCATGAAATGTATCAGAAACACGTATTACAATCTGTCTGGCTTATTATGTGTGCCCTGATGCATGAAATGCATCAGAAACACATATTACTTTACGTTGGGCTTATTCCCACTTATTATTATTATTCCGCGCAAAAACTTTGCTGCATAACTAAACCCACACCGTTTGTCGCATGGGCATATAATTCACAGGGGTTGTGGGGGATGTTTGCAAATGGGATGCAATGATTTCTATATGTTAATGCGCAAAGGGTTTCCAAGAAAATTGCAATTGGAATGCAATTATTATTTTACGATACAGAAAATCAGAAAATCTACTTCAGTAGAGCTCAAACCTGCTCAACTTTGGAGCCATGTCAAGTCAAAATACCTTAACGCAGAACAGTGATATAAAGTTTGAATGGGCCACAAGATAGAGGACTTAACATGTTTCTAAGGGCATTCTGATCAGTTAAACCATTTTCCCCAAACACAGTTTTCGCTTTGATAGTTTTTTTTTTCTATGTTTTCAGACTTTATAATGGCGGTGTATTGCATGAGCTAGGGTGGAGGACATCACTCAAAGTGTAGAAGCCTCTCCCGACTGTCTCCTATTCTTGTTTTTACATTGCTCTTGAGCTGACAATTTTCACGTCACATGCTTAATTTTTTTCCTAAAAAATGTAGGCATTGGTCTTGTGGTTCTTCCCATATTCATTTGGAATCAGAAAGAATTATATTTTGGCTCAGGGGACCTGAAAGTGACAGGACCACCAGCCAACTCTCTCATAAGGAACTTGGCAGATAAACTGAGCAGAGAGAATGTTGAAAAAACCCAGAATGAGCCAGGTTTTTCTTCCGCTCTTGTAGCCAAATTATGAACACTACCTTCACAAATTTTAGATTCAACTTTTCACAATATCAGGACGCTCTGAGTCCAGTCAGTTCAACAATACAACCTACGGTTTCCAATACTTTTCGGAGGGCACTCAGAACTTTACATGTGAGCAGCTGTTGATGATTGGCTAATTTAACTTTAAGTCCTTCTCTTCTGATTGGTGGATTGACTGTGTCACCTGAACGCATTTAAATAATGAGCTATTGTACATGTAATTCCCGTTGCAATTGTCTGTCAGTCCCTTACTGATAAACAGAGACATAGACAGACAGAAACACACACACACACACACACAGACCTCATGGTTGCCCAGAGTGGAAAAATTAAAGTTAAAGGGAGATAACAGGGGCTAAATCGAGCAAATAATAGCTAACTGAAGCTAATGCCTGTTAAGTGAGACAAATAATAACTAACTGAAATTTTGGGAGCTAACTGATGCTAACCAAAGCCTATTTAACTTAACTGGAGATAAAAGAAGCTAATGGCCGCTAACTTAAGCTAACAGAAGCTAAGGACTGCTAACTGATGGTAACTGGACTTAAATGAAGCTGATTGGAGCTAATTGAAGCTAATGTTAATTAACTGACACTAATCAGAGCTAACTGAAGCTAATAATCACAGGTCAGGGGTTGGGCCAGAAGACCGAGGCCAGATATCATCAGGGCACACATTAAAAATTCTTTTGTCCGGCTTATTTCAACCCTATTATTATGCCACTCAAAAACTTTGCCATGATCTGATCATTAAAACATTTTCCCAAACACACAGCTCGATTTTTGGATCTTTTCTGAATTTAAATGACTCACACAAACACAAAAGAAAAGGGCAGGCGGGGTGTGCATGTGGCAGCCTGAGGTGTTCTGGGGGTAGCTGTCAGCCCTTTGCCCTGCGGAAGCAATCCCTGACGTCACATCCCAGTGCAAGTGGGTGGGGGGGGCAGTTTGCACTGTGGCCAAAGAGGGATCCGAGGCAGCTTTAGTCCAATTAATTATTAATAATGAATTGGTTAATAATGGTTTTTTAATCCATCAAAAAAAGTGAGAGAAAGCATTGTCAAATCAGCCCTCAAGGACTTTTGCAGTGTGTTATGGTAACAGTGCTCGGTGCAGCTTGCAATGCTTGTTTCTAAATGAAAGCTGCCTTACAGTTTATTTCAAAATAAAAGTCACGGTAAGAACATGCAGCGCTGTTTCATAATAAAAGCCACATGACACAAGACATGCTTTGAGTCAAAAGTAATTGACTATATTATTACTATTATGAAAAGTAAATAAATAAATGAAAATAAAGGCCTTAATAACTGCTTGAAATTGTTATTTCAGCCAATATTGCATTCTTGAAAGTCATGGAATTGTATTTCCAATGAAGAGACAGATTACTGAAATTAAATATTAATATTATGTTGCTTTTCATAATAAGAGCCCTTTAAATGTATTTTTTGCTACTCTTTTTCACTGAATCCAGATGAGGGTAGGAAAGTCCCTATTGCCAGGCAACATCTTAATTTCAGTCATTCAATGAGTATGAAAGCAATCTGATGCTGAATTTCAAAATAAGAGCCATCTAAATTGTTGCGTTTTTGCTGGTGACTGTCTACATCGAGATTGGGATTAGATATAAAGTACTTGATGTCAAGAGTAGAATTTCACTTCAGAATTATAGTACATCACGTCAGAGTGTTCAAAAGAAGTTCAAAAGAAGTGCCTTTTAATTTGTTGGGCTTTTGCTGTCCTCACTCTCTTTACATCAAGATTGGAGAAGTCCCTGATGTCAGAGTATAACTTCAATTCAGAATTAAAGCTTAAAGCAGCATTGAACAGGCCTCGCCCCCGACACCTAGTGTCCCTTGAGCAGATTGTGGACCCCTTCGATGGAGAGACCATAGGTCATATCAATAAACTAAACGCACTTTACACATCGTGTGACATTGCTGAAGGTACATTTACTGACAATAGTACACGAAGGATAAAAATTTGGAACTTCCTTTTTCCATTAGGTGGGGCTATGTTCTTCACAGAATACTGTGATAGGGCAGGACCCTTCTAACAATTTTTTGCTTCAAAGCGAAACATCAATCTTCACTGCACCGCCATGCTAAGAAAAGTCACAAATAGCACAACAACACATGCTGTCCACCTAGTAGCTTTGGGGACCAAAGTTGAAATCTATTTGCAAAGACCTGTAAGAGGTGTTTAATTACAACATGTGCAAATTGGCAAAAACTGAAAAATGGCCGACTACCGTGGTAAAGCCAGATGGTAAATAGTTCTACCAAATTTCCTACATGTAGCTCAAACGTTCAATTTTTCTAGGGGGTGCTACAGAGCCATTTTAGTAAATGTAGTCCTGAAATGTATTTCAGATGACAATTTAAACCTCTCGTAACTTTAAATGAGTGATTTCATACATCCACTTTCCATTAACAATAACATTGTGTTTTATGGCGATTCGCCGGGATGCCACCCCTAAACCATTCAACGAAATGTCATACTCCTAACAATAAAGCATCATGAAGGTCTTAAGGCTTTTCAGAGCCCATCCGAAGTGGTTCTAATCAACATGCTAACAACAGTGTGTCGAAAAATAACATTATAATGTTATATTTCCTGTATATTATATATTTCCTGTTGACAATAGGTGGCGCTTTGCTCTTCACATAATATTGTCATATAGGTGAGTGTAGTTGAGATCTTTATCCAGTATGGCAAGTTTGGTGAAGATTTGTGAAGATGTTCAGTGAAGTTACAACAGTCTTGTGTTTCATGGTGAAACATCAAAATGGATCATGCTGCCACTGCTACACCATGTGACGAAAACTAAGAAATATGCCCAACGAGACATGTTGACCATGTAAAGATTGACCTGACCAAATTTGAAGCCACTGGGGTAAAAGCTATAGGAAGAGTTTGTTAAACTAGAAGAGGTGCAAATCCCAAAAAATTAGGTTTCAAGTCAAAATGGCCGACTTCCTGTTGGGTTGTGGTCAACCACCCTGAGAATTTTTTGGCGCGACTGGGTCTGTTTTTCATGTGTACCAAGTTTTGTACATTTTGGTAAAAGTAGCTTAAGGGGTTGTGGCTAAGCTATTTTACAAAGCCTGTTGATATTAATGTAGATTTTCACCAGTACTAATGCAGTTTCATGGGTTTTTGAGCATGGAGAAACCCTCAACAATGCAATTTATTTCTGTAAATAAAAATAGTCTGAGAAGGGAGATCGAGACGCTCCTTTCTCCAGCTACTTCCACCAACTCCTCCAGGGGGACACCAAGTCGTTTCCAAGCCAGCCGAGAGATATAATCTCTCCAGCGTGTCCTGGGTCTGCCCTGGATGGGAATGCCAGTAACACCTCCCCAGGGAGATCTCTGGGAGGCATCCTGACCAGACAACCGAACCACCTCAACTGGCTCCTCTCGACGCTTCTCCCAGACGTCCGAGCTCCTCACCCTATCTCTAAGGCTGAGCCAGTCAGCCTGCAAAAGAAACTCATTTCGGCCACTTATATTTGTGATCTCATTCTTTCAGTCACTACCCAAAGTTCATGATGTGATAGTTGAGAGTTGGAACGTAGATTGACTGGTAAATTGTGAGCTTTGCTTTCTGCCTCAGCTCTCTCTTCACCACAAAATACCGCTTCAGTGTCCGCATCACTGCCGATGCCGCACCAATCCGTCTTTCAATCTCCCGCTTCATTTTCCCCTCACTCGTGAACAAGACCCCAAGATACTTCAACTCCTCCATTTGGGGCTGCAACCCTTCCCCGACCAGGAGTGGACAATCCACCCATTTCCAGCTGAGAATCATGGCCTCAGATTTAGAGGTGCTTATCCTCTTTCCCACCGTTTCACACTTGGCTGCAAACCGTCCCAGCGTGAGATGGAAGTCACTGTTTGATGAAGCCAACAGGACTACATCATCTGCAAAAAGCAGGGACGGAATCTGGAATCCTCCGAACTTTACTCCCTCCCCTACGTGGCTGTGCCTAGATATTCTGTCCATAAAAAAATTATGAACAGAACCGGTGACAGCCCTGGCGGAGACCAACCCTTGCTGGGAACAAGTCTGACTTACTGCCAAAAATGCGAACCAGGCTCTGGGTCCGATAACACAGAGAACGAATGGCCAATAACATCAGGCCATCTACCCCGTACTCCCAGAGCACCCCGCACAGGATACCTTGAGGGACATGGTCATAAGCCTTCTCCAGATCCACAAAACACATGTAGACCGGTTGGGCAAACTCCCATGCCCATTCCAGTTACTTTGCGAGGGTATAGAGCTTTTCCAGCCTTCCACAGCCAAGAAAAAAACCTGCATTCTTCCTCTTGAATCTGAGGTTCAACTAACAGCCGGACTCTCCTCTCCAGCACCCTGAATAGACTATCCCAGGGAGGCTGAGGAGTGTGATCCTGGAACGCGGGGCAAATCTCATCCACCCCTGGGGTGCCGCCGCTGCAGAGTTGTTAACAACCTCAACGACTTCAAACCCAATGGCACACTGAAGACCATGTGGACGGGGTGCTGCTTTCTCCTTCTGAGCCTCAAGGCAGTTTGCCAGACTGGAAATATTGCTTTGTGGCCTCACCAAAGTCCTCCAATACACGGGATATTGCCTTTGCAACTGCCAGAGCTGCCGATCGCTTGGTCTGCCGGTAGCTGTCTGCTGCCTCAGGAGTCCCACAAGCCAGCCATTCCCTGTAGATCTCTTTCTTCAGCTTGATGGCTCCTTTCACCTGTGGTGTGCACCACAACTAGCACCAGGAATCTTGCTACCACAGCTTCGGAGTGTCACCTCAGCATTTGCGGCACGAAACATAGCCCACTCTCATGCGATGCCCCCCACCACATCCGGGATGCTCATAGGATCATTCGGACACCCAAACCCCTCCACCACGGTAAGGGGGCATTTCATGGAGGGTTCCTTGGGAGGTTCACACCAAGAATACTGTCTGACTTATTTTGAATGCCTTGGCATGTCAACCAGTAGTGCTACATCAAAAGAAATGTGGGGCTGCTTCGTTTAAATTTTTTAAGGGACACTGTGGACTAATTTCGCCACGCTAAATAGTAATGACCGTGTAAAACTTTCACCACCCTTACCCATTTTGGGAAATTTGGCAGTGATTACACTATATGTAGGGGAGTTATAGCAATTTGTGTGGTCATTTTGAAACATCAGCATTTAAAACACTTTCTTTTAAAAAGTAGTGATGTTTTTTAGGGCATTTCTTTAATTTCAGGTTTCTCACTTTTCATTTTAGGTTAATCAGGTGAGGCACCTAACATAAATACATCAAAGTGTAAAATCAGAGATTTTAGGTGGCATTGCATAAAAAAATGAATAATGACATGTGCATGTAATCAGGATTGGACATTTATCCATCATATGAAGTTTCAGGCAGATCAGACTATGTAAATGGGAGTTATGACAATGGATTTGTCATGGAATGATTGAAATTTGCTTTCCTGTCATGGCCACACTTTTAGAGGAAGAGAATGTAGAAATGGAAAGGTGCTGTGAAAAACCTTACATCACATTTGTTTTTTGGCAATGTTTACAAGACCATCCACACAGGTACACACAGTCTCTCTCTTTCTCACACATACACACACACGCCCTCCCCCGCTCACACTCATAGTTCTTCAAGAGGAAAGGGAAAGGTGGAAGTGAGAGGACAGAAGTATACAGTAGAAGCCCACAGAAACAGTGGGACTTTAAAAAAAAAAAACATAAATTCAACCATTTGTAAACGTTCACATTGATGGTTTAAGGTATACTGTAGAGTAGATGAAATAAAACAATGTTTAACATTTACGACGCATAATTTACAAACCGTTTGACCAATCTGAACCAAAATTCAGAAACTTGATACCTACATAGCAAAGAATGTCTGTGAAATTTTTCATGGCATTTGAACAAAATGTTTTGGAGATATGAAATTATTTTTCAGATATTAATAAATGTAGAGTGACGAGTTCTAAATAGACTATAGGTTGCTGTATATGAAATGTTTGACACTGTCAACAAAATGTGCACAAAAAATTTCTGCTCACTAAGATATACCTGTAATGTTTATGATTTTTTGAGGTTTAGCAAGAAATATAAAGTGTACTTCCTGTTAAGAGTAGGTAGTGCAATGGATTTTACCACTTTTTGGCATTTTTATTTTTTCAGGATAGTTATCGTATTGATTTTTCGGCTACACGAAAATATGCAAAGCTGATCTAATTTTCTCTTTCATGGTGAACACTGGTAATTATGCAGTTTTTAATAACTTTTCATCTCCTTGTCTTTAACCTGACCAAGCTTGAGGTCATTCTGATTAAGCCCTAGGAAGAGTTCATTAAAGTATAAGGCCAGGAAATTGTAACATTAACAAAATTTTGTTAATTTGATTAAAAATGGCAGACTCCCTGTTGACTTTAGGTAATGGCTCCTATATACTTTTTTGTGCATATTGGGATAGTCCATATTTTTAGCAATTCTCGTAGCTTTATGTCAAACAGACTGCAGGGGCTGCTTCATTGAAATCTTTTAAGGGGTGCTGTGGAGTCGTTTTGCCATACCCATGGAAATGACCCCTGTGGGATCTTCTGGGATGGACTCTTAACCATCATTAGAAGTTTGGTGATGATTAGACATTGTAGTTTTAGCAATTTTTGTTGTCATTTGAAACACTGTCAGTTGTCGCACCGCAGTGGATGCACCTTTCAAGTTATAACAAAGCTTTTGATAACATTTCATCACCAAAATCTTGTCTTTTATCTGACCTAATTTGAGTACGTTCAGAAAAACCACCATGGAGGAGTTCATTCAAGTAGGACGCATGCTCAAGTTTTGCTGCCAGTAGCTGGCACTGTAACTTAAACTGAATATTGGAATACAGATGGGTGAGGCACTTATCCATCAAGTGAAGTTTCAGGCAAGTTATTTGGCGAATGACTGAAACTCGATTGGCATCCTGTCGATACCAATCAACGCCAACTCGAGATCCCTGAAATGTGAGGATTGTCCAGCACAAATTCGAAATCAATTAATCAAATGTCAAGGAGGATTGTGCAAATTGCTCAAAATGGTCACCAAATTCATAATGGCAGACTTCTTGTTTGATTTAGGTCATGGCATAAAGAGACTTTTTCTTGCGTCTATGTATGTTGTACATTAGTACAAACTTTCATACACGTCAGTGAAAGTGGCCAGAGGGGCTGCTGTTTAAGGGGCATGGCCAAGGCATTTAGCCACGCCCAAGGTGACAGACTATAAAATATGGACCCTATGGAACGACTCACATGATGGCAGAGCAGGGCAACGACTTATTAAGGAGTCACACCTAGAGTCTTGTGACCATAAAAACTTACATGAATGTGAGAGGGGTCATCGATGAGTCACACCTCAAAATTACTCCTTAGTGAACTACACCTTACTTGGGACTCTAAAGTGCATACAAAAAGAGAGTCCAGAACTCAGGTGTAACGACCCTACCAGGTTAAATACTGGGGATTCCCCACCAGTGTGTAGAACTGAAGAAGCCTTTCGAATGAGAGCTGAAATGTCTTCAAAACCAAAAGCATTTTTTAAGACTACCTCCACCTGATGAATGCGAACC
>KV751359.1:2875635-2912798 GCA_001698575.1 Mola mola
GCCAAAGATTCTTCAGTCTTCAGAGGAATCCACCTCTTCTTTCTCTTTCCCAAATACCGGGCTTCTTAACTAGCCTCCAGTGGGATACTAGCTGGACTATTAGCAGCTGCAGAACTATGTAAAGGCAGGAGACGTTAAGTAAGTTAGGGGAATATGAGCTTGGTGCCACGGCCCAGTTGTGGCTGGCCCGGCTGATTCACCCTCTTTTGTTGTGTTTGGCTGGGATCTCCATCTCCTTTTGATCTATTTTTTTTTCAACTTTGAGTAAGTATTACATAAAATTGGATTCATTTTAACTATATTCCTGATCTTGGCATCCTTCATATACAGTATTTCTCTCTCAACGGAGCCTTTAATTTTGTAAGTGAGGCTATAAGAATCCCTCACAACCCATCTCAAACACGGTAGTAAGTCTTCTCCAGATACACAAAACATTAGTAAATCAGTTGGGCAAACCCCCATGCCACCCCCAGTAACTTCACAAGGTTGTCAAGCTGGTCCATCGCTCCACAGCCAGGATGAAAACTGCATTGTTACTCTTGAATCTCAGGGTCGACTAACAGTGGGACTCTCCTCTCCAGCATCCTGGAGTAGACCTTCCCATGGAGGCTTAGGAGCATGACCCCTATAGTTTGATCCCCTTTATGGACAGGATCCTCAGACAGATGTTCCCAGCAGAAACTCACTGTTTATTTAGGCCTGCCTGGTCTATCCGGCATCCTCCATGCCCTCCTGATCCAACTCATCATCAGGAGGTAATCAGTTGACAGCTCTACTCCTCTCTTCACCCTAGTGGCTATGACATATGGTGATACAGCTACAATGTCTATCAATGATTGGACCTAGGGTCTAGTCCTGGTACCAATAGCACTTACAGACACCCTTATGTTTGAACATGGTATTAGTTATGGACAAACTGAGGCTAGCACCAAAGTGGAATGATGGAACACCACTGGGATTCAGATAGAGCAAGCCATTCTTCCCACTCACAACCCTCCACTTCACACTGTCATTGCCCAAGTGAGGATTAAAGCCATCCAGTAGAACGATGCAGTTTCGAGTAGGGGCACTTTGCAACATCTATCCCAAGGACTCCAAAAAGGGTGAATACATTGAACTTGTGCTTGGTACATGGGTACTAACAATAGTCAGAACCGATTTCCCAACTCAAAAGGCGCAGGGAAAGCAACCCTTTCATCCCCCAGGGTAAACTCCAACATGCAGGCGGAGAATCCCGAACACCACTGGAGGATGGATCTATGTATCCCCTTTGCCCAACTGGACCCCATGGGTGCATGAACCCTTCATTCCAATCCACATTAAGGGTCAACTTGAACTGATATTTGTCTGGCCCCTGATCTAGGAAAAATTTGCCTTGGGAGAGGCAACAAGAAAAAAAATTGCCCCCAACATCCATCCTCTGTATGTATTTTCCCATTGAGCAACCCCAGGGAGTGTTTGCAATGCAGAATTAAATTTTCTTATTTTATTGTTGTTTGTACTTTCATTTATGTCAGACCATACAGACACAGTGTGTTTTAATATACAGTATATGTTGAAATAAGGCCAATTGGCCATTTGCTACTTTGATCAAATTTCTTAATAATATGAGGTTACATTAAAATATCAAATAGTTTAGGCTGATAAAATTTTACTATAATCCATCTTTACAGGTGTACAATTGCTTTGTGTGTATTGTGACAATTGACAACGTGCCATTTTCTTGTTTTTTTTTTTTAATTTTTCTTCTTTGTTGTTATTGAAGAAATATATCTCGTGAGCGCGAGATTAGGTAACACCTCATCTCACACTCTATACTACTCCGGTAACACTCATGCCATGTGTCTCTGAAGCATGTCTGGCTCAGAATGCTTCTTTTTAGTATGAGTGGTCCAAACTATTTTCTGTAAAAAAATAGAATGCTTTGACTCAATCCAAACCTTTAATAATGCCGTGATACATAGAGAGGAGAAAAAAAAAAATATATCCGGCAACAGGGACTTGCTTCCAATCCAAATCTGCAATTTGGATTTAATGAGAAAGAAAAGCTAAAAAAAAAAATAATATATTTAAAGGGCTCTTCTTTATTAATGGAAGATTAGATTGCTCCGATAATCAATTAGAAAGACTCATTTTGTACTATCATTCTGAACTGAAGGTATAGTCTGGCAATGGGCACTTTGCTTTTAATCCCAATCTGGATTTATAGAGAGAGATCATCGGATACACAATTTAGAGGTCTCTAATTTTGAAATGCAACATCAGATTGGTCTGATAATTCACAGAGCAACAGCCTGAGGTGGTCTACAATCATTTTGAAGGGAAGTTATGGACTGGCAACAATGACTGTCCTTGTATTATTAATCTGGATTTAGGGAGAGAAAACCTAAAATAAAACATTGAAATGCTCTTATTTTGAAAGGCAGCATCAGATATCCCTGATACTCACTGACTGAAACTCTTAGGTATTGTATTATTATTCTGAAGTTAAATTGCTGCCTATCAATAGGGACTTTGCTTTTAAGTCCAATCTTGACGTAGTGAAAGAGAACAGCTAAAAAAAACAACAATTAAGAGGGCTCTTATTTTGAAATACCGCATCAGATTGCCCTCTTACTGAGTGACAGTCTCAGGTGATGTACTATCATTCTGAACCTTAGCTTTAATTTATTTAATATTATTTTATTTTCATCTATTTATTTAGTTGGTTAGTTTAGTCATGATAACGTAATCATATCCGACTCAAAGCATGGCATGCATCATGTAGCTTTTATTTTGAAACAGCTCTGCGAACGCTATTGCCAAGTCCCCCACCTTTGACTGCTACCGGAACTACAGGTGCAGACCCCTTCAGCTCCTCCTGCAGGTGATGAGCCCACTGGAAGACGGACCCATGCATTGCCCTTGAGCAGGGCCCAGCTGGGTGAAGGCTCCGCCACCAGGCACTCACCCTGAAATCATGAATCCTTGATTCCAATCAACATTAGGGGTCATCTTGAACTGCTCTGTCTGGTCCCTCAACTAGGACAAATTTGCCTTGGGAGACCCTACCAGAGGCAAACTGTCCCCAACAACAATTTGAAATACCCATTCCTAGCATCGTCTCACAGCATTGCGTTGTAGGCATGTTAAGTTGATTGTGTCCAAATACATTTACCTATGTAATCCTGACAAGTTGTGATGATGTGAGGGGTGTACTACGAAGCAGGTTCAACATTTCCAGGCTTTCTTTCTGAGAGTGGGCTTGACAAACCCTTAAACTATAGTAGAGATAAAGGTATCTCAATTGTGGTGATCAATTTTCTTTGTTAACTCCTGCTTTCTGCTTCAGATTCTGCGCATGCTCACATAGAATGAGGTTTTAAAGTCATACTCTTCTGCAAAAAATGAAACAATCACACGCCACCATCTTCTCTTGAACAAGTTGTTATAATGGGGAATTATGAAGATTCAAAAATATACAATGTAAAAAATTTGCTGGTCTTGAAATTTCATCATGCCTACACATAATTTTCAACTACATGCGCTCTCAAATCTGTGATTTTTTTTATGTGGCAAAACTTTTAACTTAATACAGGAGATTTAAATTTTACACTGCATTTACGTCTGTTCCATAATGAACACATGAAACCAAAACTCAAAATAAATATGTTTTTAATACTTGAATATTACCTGTGATAAATGCCAGAAGAAAAATCAATTTTTATAAGCAGTGTTCTTTATACTGTAGTACAAGCTGCTCAAACAGACTTGGCAGCCAACCAGAAATATAAAAAGATCCAAAGTGGTCGACAGCTGCTGTGCCTTCATCATTCCTTCAGTGTGTGGATGATTTGCTGTGAAAAGGTCTTAAAATTATCCAAAGAAAAGATAAAAATTGTTTCTTTGCATCACTAACATTATGTGGGGGGAAATACAATGAAATGCATATTTGCTCTACTGTGGCTAATGCTACTACTATAGTACGCACAGTACTTTGATGTACAGCTCTAAAGGTTTGTAGCTTGAAATGTATTTTTTCTGCCCAGGATCTACATCTTACGGAGAAATATCACCAGGAATAGAATTAATGAAAATGCAAATGCTATTAATAGCCAACTTTAAGCTGAGAGCCACCTTTATGTGACTGACAACCCTTGCTTTCTACTCAATATAATCTCGCTTCGTAGTACACCCCACTGATTTGGCAGATATGCCAGATTCAGAACGACACTTGGTTATACAAGGATACACACACACACACACACACACACACACACACACACACACACACACACACACACACACAAAATGCCAGGTAGGCTGATAAAATGGAAACTTAACTGCTCCCTGCTTCTTATTCTCTAGTGACCTCCATATCTCTTTGGGCAATGATATAAAAGGACAACAGTGTAAGGCCTTTGAAAAGTGATTTAATCAGAGCAGTACCACTGACTGAAAAGACTGGTGGGTATGTGGACGTGAGTGGGGAAGAGGGGAAATTCCTTGATCTTTTTAGAGCAAAACATAATTTGGGCTATCACCACAACATTCTATCATCCAATATTCATAACTTGTTAGCCTGTTGTGCTATAAATTACAGTAAGTAAAATCTTGTTACGTGAGACATAACAGACAAACAAAAATATAACTTACCAGGTACAAGTGGATCGCATGAGCTGCCACAAATTTAGCCCCATATACCAGGTTATCAGTCCATCGTACCTGAACCACTTCTCCCTGAGGTGGGGGCCCAAGCTGAGCACAGTCTCGACTCTAAGAGACAAAATACACATTGCAAAACAATGCCTTAACAGTTCTGAGAAGACCTAACAAAAGCATAGATCTTATGTACTGTGACACTAGTGTTACATTGCACTGTAGGGCTGAAACAATTCCTTGAGTAATTTGAATAATTGATAACAAAAATCATAGATGCAAATTGTTTGTACCAAAGCTTTTTTTTAAATTCTAGGTTAATTGGTCACTCTAAATTGCCCGTAGGTGTGAATGTGAGTGTGGATGGTTGTTTGTGTCTATATGTCAGCCCTGCTATGAACTGGCGACTCGTCCAGGGTGTACCCCACCTTCGCCCCAAGATGCTGAGACAGGCTCCAGCCCCCCCCCGCGACCCCTAACGGGATAAGTGGTAGAAAATGAATGAATGAATGAATGAATGTTATCATTGAAATAATGTGAAAGAATGTTTTTAACATTCTCATGTCATAAAATATCAACAATCAGCGCAAAATATTTCTGCAACTAGTCGCTGATATTACATTTGTTATTGTCAGCTAGCCCCTAAGCATTGTTTGAAAGTGGATGACATGCACCTGGGCGGAAACTATAAAACAGGTGTGCCGTTGGCTTTTCAAAATAAAAGCATATCTTAAACAAATAAATTTAAATTGATTATTTAAACTATCATTTGATCTGATTAGATTGTTGGTCACTATAATTGCGCCAAAACGTGGTATCCAAGACATTAGTACAACCAGAGTTAATGTTTCTTTATATACAGCGGGTAAAATAAGTATTGTATAAATCACCATTTTTCTCAGTAAATATATTTCAAAAGGTGCTATTGATGTGAAATTTTCACCAAATGTTGGTACCAACCCAAGTAATTCATACATATGGGGAAACCAAAACAAATAAGTTCAAAAATTAAGTTATGTGTAATAATGTGAAATGATAGGGCAAAAGTATTGAATACACTTACTGAAATTTATTCAATACTTCGTACAAAAGCCCTTGTTAGTAATGACAGCTTCAAGACACCTTCTGTATGGAGAAACTAGTCGCATGCATTGCTCAAGAGTGATGTTGACCCATTCCTTCACACACATTGTGGGCCTCTTCTATGAACTCTGATCTTCAGTTCTTTCCATACATTTTCAGTTGGAATCAAGTCAGGTGACTGGCTGGGCCATTCTAGCAGCTTGATTTTCTCTCTCTGAAACCAATTGAGAGACCAATTGCTGAAATCTCCACCCTTGTTTCATATTCATCATCCTGGTAGGTGGCAGTAGATTTTTATCAAGAACATCTCAGTACATTTTGCCATTCATCCTTCCTTCAATTATATGACATTTGCCAGTACCGTTTGCTGAAAAGCAGCTCCACACCCCGATGTACCCACCTTCAAACTTCACTATTGAAGTTGGTGCTTTTCGGGTGATGTGCAATGCCATTTGTCCTCCAAACATGGTGTGTATTATGGCATCCGAAGAGTTCGTTTGGTCTCATTTGACCAGACTGTATTGTCCCAGTATTACACAGGCTTGTCCAAAGGTTGTGCAGCAAACTTTAAGCAAGCTTCAACATGCTTTTTCTTCAATATAGTCTTGTGTGGTGAGCATGCATACAGGCCATGGTGATTTAGTGAATTACTTATTTTCTTTGAAACAATTGTGTCTGCTAATTCCAGGTCTTTCTGAAGCATTCCACAAATAGTCCTGGACTCTTGGAAGACTCTTCTAATAATTCTTTTCGCTCCTCTGACAGAAATTTTGCAAGGAGCACCTGGTCATGGCCAGTTTATGGTGAAATTATGTTCTTTCCACTTCCGGATTATGGCCCCAAGATTGCTCGCTGGTACATTCAAAAGTTTAGAATCCTTCTGTTACCAATGCCATCAGTATTTTCTGCACCAATAAGGTTACGAAGGTTTTGAGAGACCTGTTTGCTTTTACCCATCATGAGATGTTTCTTATAATGAGACACCTTTTTATAGGCCATCAGTTGGGACCGAACCAGCTGATATTAATTTGCATTAACAAGGGACAAGATTGCTTTCTAATTAATATAGATTTCATCTGGTGTCCTGGCTTTTCATGCCTTTTTGCACCCCCCTTCCTTCATGTGTTCAATACTTTTTCCCTGTGTCATTTCACATTATTACACACGACTTAATGTCTGAACTGGCTTCTCCCTCTCGTTCTCCTCTCTCTTGCTCAGTGTGTCACATGTTTAGTCATTCCTCTGCCTCATTTAGTGATAATGGTACCTGTACTAAGTGTAGTTTATTTGCTGCGTTGGAGGCGAGGCTTAGTGATTTGGAGGCTACGATCCGCACCTTGCAAACCAAACCAGTAGCTTCGCTAGCTAGCCAGCCCCCATTAGCCGGTGCGGATCGACTGAGAGCAGCTCCCAAGCAGTCGGGAAATCAGGGAGGTTGGATGACTGTTCGAAGGAACCATAGTCCTAAGCAGAAGCCCACGGTTCACCACCCACCCGTTCACGTTTCCAACAGATTTTCCCCACTCAGTGACGCACCCACTGAGAAACCAACTCTAGTAATTGGCAGCTCTATTTTGCGAAACGTGACATTTTCCACACCAGCGGCCATAGTCAAATGTATTCCTGGGGCCAGAGCGGGCGACGTGGAATCAAATTTAAAGCTGCTGGCAAAAAGTAAACGTAAATACAGTAAGATTATAATTCATGTCGGCGGTAATGACGTTCGGCTACGCCAGTCGGAAGTCACTAAAGTTAATGTTGAGTCGGTGTGTGCTTTTGCCAAAACACTGTCGGACTCCGTAGTTTTCTCTGGTCCCCTGCCTAACCTGACCAGTGACGATATGTTTAGCCGCATGTCGTCGTTCAACCGCTGGCTGTCGAGGTGGTGTCCAGCAAACGACGTGGGTTTCATTGATAATTGGCAAACTTTCTGGGGAAGACCTGGTCTAATGAGGAGAGACGGCATCCATCCTACTTGGGATGGAGCTGCTCTCATTTCTAGAAATATGGCCAGATTTATTAGTCAGCCAAATTGACAATTCAGAGTTGAGGCCAGGAAGCAGAGTTGCAGTCTTACACGCTTCTCTGCGCTTCCTTTAGAGTCATCCACCTACAACCCCATAGAGACTGTGTCTGTCCCCCGTCCACATAAATTCACTAAATTCACTAAATCAAATAAGAGTTCACATAGGAACTTAATAAAAATCAACACCACTAATGAGGCAGTTTACAAAGTAAAGAGACTTAAATGTGGACTCTTGAATATCAGATCCCTATCATCTAAAGGTGTATTAATAAATGAGCTTATATCAGATAACAATATTGATTTATTCTGCCTTACTGAAACTTGGCTGTGCCAAGACGAATATGTAAGTCTTAATGAATCCACTCCTCCCAGTCACATTAACACACACATTCCCAGAGACACTGGCAGAGGTGGTGGAGTTGCAGCCATTTTCAATTCTGCCCTATTAATAAACCCTAAGCCCAAACAAAAATTTAGTTCATTTGAAAATCTCATTCTTAGCATTTCCGATCCAACCATGAAAACTCCAATTATGTTTGTTATAGTGTATCGAGCACCTGGACCCTACACTGAATTTTTATCTGAATTTTCAGAGTTTCTCTCAGCTTTGGTCCTCAAAACAGATAAAGTCATTATTGTAGGTGACTTTAATATCCATGTAGACATTGAAAACGACAGCCTTGGTACGGCATTTCTCTCACTATTAGATTCATTCGGCTTCTGTCAGTGTGTACAAGAATCAACACACACTTTTAATCACACCCTTGATCTTGTTCTGACATATGGCATTGAAATTGAGCATTTAAATGTCTCTGCGCAAAATCTGCTTTTATCAGATCATTATCTTCTAACATTTGAATTTCTGCTCATCAACTATAAACCAAGAGTCACTAGTTATTATAGCAGATGCATATCTGAGGACACTGTTGAAAATTTTAAAGAAATTATTCCCTCTGCATTAATTTCAGTGCCATATCCCAAAATAACAGAGGAGTCATATCTTAAATTTAGCCCCTCCCAGCTTGATCACCTTGCCGATTTCACTGCCGGCTCTCTACGTGCTTCACTCGATTCCATTGCCCCAGTTAAAAAGAAAACAAAACCAGTAAAGAGACTAGCTCCGTGGTATAATCTTAACACTCGCAAGTTAAAACAGAAAACTCATAAACTTGAAAAGAAATGGCGTTCCACTAAACTGGAAGAGCCACACATGGCCTGGCAGGATAGCCTTAAAGTATACAGGAAGGCCCTTCGCCGAGCAAGAAAAGACTACTATTCAGCGTTGATAGAAGAAAACAAGAATAAGCCCAGGATCCTTTTCAGCACTGTAGCCAGGCTGACTGAGAGCCATCATTCTATTGAACCATGCATTCCTAGAGCCCTCACCTGTAATGATTTTATGAACTTCTTCAATAATAAAATTAGACTTATCAGAGAAAATATCCTACACTCCACAGATTCCAGTTCAGCAACAGGAATTATAGAGGCTGTTATTAGTCCTGATGTGTGTTTGGAAAGCTTCCATCCAATTGACCTTAAGGAACTAACGACAACATTATCTTCATCTAAATCATCAACCTGTATACTAGACCCCATACCTACTAGGTTGCTCAAAGAGGTTTTACCCCTAATTAGAAATCCACTACTAAACATTATCAATCTATCCCTTGTAACAGGTTATGTGCCCCAGTCATTTAAAGTAGCTGTAATTAAACCGCTCCTAAAAAAACCTACCCTAGACCCAGAAGTTTTAGCCAACTATAGACCAATATCCAACCTCCCCTTTCTTTCAAAGATTCTAGAGAAAGCAGTAGCGAAACAACTATGTGGCTTTCTTCAGTATAATAGTCTATTTGAAGAGTTTCAGTCAGGTTTTAGAAAGCATCACAGCACAGAAACGGCATTGGTAAAAGTTACAAATGACCTCCTCACTGCATCTGATGCAGGACTTATCTCTATACTAGTCTTATTAGATCTTAGTGCAGCTTTTGACACTATCGATCATCACATCTTACTACAGAGGATGGAACACCAAATTGGCATTAAAGGATCTGCTCTAAGATGGTTTAAGTCCTACCTATCTGATAGATATAATTTTGTTCATGTTAATGATGAATCATCAAGATATGACAAGGTTAGTCATGGAGTCCCACAAGGTTCTGTGCTTGGACCATTACTATTTACTCTATATATGCTTCCTGTAGGTAAAATTATTAGAAAGCACTCCATACATTTTCACTGTTATGCAGATGACACACAACTATACTTATCAATGAAGCCAGATGAAACCCATCAGTTAGCTAATCTACAGTCATGTCTTAAGGACATTAAAAACTGGATGTTTCATAACTTTTTAATGTTAAACTCTGACAAAACTGAAGTCATTGTGCTGGGCCCCAAACACATTAGAGACTCATTATCCAGCAACATAGTTAATCTGGATGGCATTGCCTTGGCCTCCAGCACCACTGTCAGAAACCTGGGTGTTATCTTTGACCAGGAGCTGTCTTTTAAATCACATGTTAAACAGATTTCAAGGACCGCCTTCTTTCACCTCCGTAACATTGCTAAAATCCGGCACATCCTGTCTCAACAAGATGCAGAAAAACTAGTTCATGCGTTTGTTACTTCCAGGCTGGACTACTGTAATTCTTTATTTTCAGGTTGCCCTAACAAAATTTTAAAAACTCTTCAGTTAATCCAAAATGCAGCAGCGCGTGTACTGACTAGAACTAATATCAGAGACCATATTTCCCCCATACTGGCTTCTCTGCACTGGCTCCCAGTTAAATTCAGAATAGAATTTAAAATCCTTGTTCTCACCTACAAAGCTATTCATGGTCAGTCACCATCTTATCTTGAACAGCTCATAGTACCCTATCGCCCATCCAGAACCTTACGCTCCCAGGATGCAGGGTTATTGGTGATCCCAAGAATTTCCAAAAGTAGAATGGGAGGCAGAGCTTTCAGCTATCAAGCTCCTCTCCTGTGGAACTATCTTCCAGTCTTGGTACGGGAGGCAGACACACTCTCTGATTTTAAGAGTAGGCTTAAAACCTTCCTTTTTGATAAAGCTTATAGTTAAGGCTGGCCTATCTAGCCCTTAGTTATGCTGCTATAGGCTTAGGTTGCTGGGGGAACACTCCATGATTCACTGAGCTTTCTTCTCTCCCCCCTCTGACTCCGACTCCTTCTCTGCTCCTGTAAATGTCCATATCCTTACACTAACTTTACTTCTTCCCCGGAGTCGTTGTGCTTTACCATCCTGCAGGTTTTTCTAGGTCGCGGTGGGAGGTGCTGCTGTGGTCCTGCCTGATGCCCCCTGGCCACATTAGGAAAGGAGATCCTGTGACTTGGATCCTGTGACTTGGATCCTAGGCTGGATTTCCAAGTGCAAATCGGGACCCACAGATCACAATGGCTTCTGGATCAATAGACTACACCTGCTTCTGGACCACTACACTTCACATATCCCTGGATTTACAGATTCTACATACTCTTGGACTCAGCAACACCCAGATCTTCCTACATGGAGTACAATGACTCCTGGACCAACAGAGTCCACCTGCGTCTGGATCACTAGACTTTCCATACATCCGGACTCATAGAATCCACAGACTCTGGGACTCATGGATGTTTTATGCATTCTAAATGAACTGTTGTTATCATGTTTTTGTGTTCTGTACAAGTGACATTTATTGCACGTCTGTCCGTCCTAGGAAGAAGGATCCCTCCTCTGTGGCTCTTCCTGAGGTTTCTTATTTTCCCTGTTTAGGGTTTTTTAAGTTTTTCCTCACCCGGTTCGAGGGTCTAAGGGCAGAGGATGTCACATCTGTACAGTTTGTCAAAGCCCAGTGAGATAATGTGTAAATTGTGATTTTGGACTATAC
Organism: Mola mola; assembly: GCA_001698575.1. Taxonomy (NCBI): domain Eukaryota; kingdom Metazoa; phylum Chordata; class Actinopteri; order Tetraodontiformes; family Molidae; genus Mola; species Mola mola. The sequence goes on from KV751359.1 coordinate 2,887,273, forward strand.
AAATAAAATTTTATTTGATTTTGATGATTTGAACTTATTTGTTTTGGTATCTTTCTATGTATGGATTACCTGGGATGAAAATTTCATGGTAATAGTACCATTAGAAATATAAAAGATATTTAAAAGATATTTCACTTTCACAAAGAAACATGCAGCATTCTTTTGCTTTGTTTGATCCTGTCTCAGAAGTATAAAGGCTTTTTTATTTGTAGTTTTGCATGAGACAGCAGGAGATATGTAAATGTGAATGTATACATCCAAATTAGCCAGAAGAGTGTAATTTAGTATGTAAAACCAAACAGACCATGGTGATAAAATAACAATTACAATTTAGATATTCCCCCCCAAATTAATTTATTGTATTGAATTCATTCAATGTGAAAAATAAAGGAATTAATCAATATCATTCATTGGATTTTGTTTTGTAATACTTCAGTTCACCGAATGTCAAAAGTAAATTCTGTAGGCTGTTATAACAAAGAGTGTAAGTAGGCCTATGGATTAGGATATATCAGTGAGTTTTAACTTTTCCTTTCAGTATACCCAATATTTGACTAAATGGTGTAGATCTATTTCAAAACCCTGAATTAATTTTTTCACTCAAGTTTTCGTTTTCTGCCGCTTATCCGTGTCCGGTTTTTACATTGTCTTCTTGGTTAAGTGGTAGCTTATTGGGGCTGCTTTGTCAGGGCACACTGTAAATACTTATATTGAATTTGATTTGAAATACTAAATTGACTTAACACAGCAGGGGAAACTGAGAACATTTGAAGGTTGAGTTTTCCTACTATGCTCCACGAAGTGACTAAAACACATTTAATCTGTGTTTAAATGTGCTGTAGTTAAAAAATGTTACCTGTTAAATAGCAACTGACGCTAATGTTCCAAAAGCCAGCAGTTAATGTTGAGCTAAGAAACAGTTTAGGTGTGGTGACCATACTAAAATTAATACTAAGTTCCTTATACTTAAAACAGATCATTATTCATGCTATATGTGTTTGAGTTACTAAATCTAAATGATTTCTTGCAATCAGTTTCCTCAAACAGTTTAAGTTGAATTAACTTACCATGTTTTGCAGTGTACAAACATTATCAGAAGAGCACTTGGTTGTAAAAATCAAGTGCTAGAACTGTCTGTATGTAAGATAACATTTACACATTCTGCCCTATTTGGTTTTGAGCCTAGTTCCTTAGGTAGAGGCAGTCAATCTCCTCTATGAGACTTGACTGCTTGGAATTCACAATCCTTCTGGACTGCCCCATGTTTTTCCTTTGCCTGAAGACAAAATAGGTGAACTGGACAGGATGGATTAATTGGAGTCTTTAATTTTTCTTTTGATGGCCTGATCAGGCTGGTTGCACTGTGGCAGGGTGTGTTAAGTTTGCTGACTTCTTATATTTGAGTGCTCTATTGTTTTATTGCACTACTGTTAAAGTCTCTTTTCCTTTTTGTAAAAGAAAAATGCATTCTTCTTGTATAGAAACGTGTTACCATTTATGTGCTTGAACATAAATTGTGAAATAAAAATAAGACATGAGGAAAATTGTTATTCATGCATTCTAAGAATTTATCTGCTAAAGAAGTTTAAGTTGCCTTTGTCTTAAACTTTTGTTTAAAAAAAAAAAAACAAACCCAAAAACATAAGTGTAGATAAAGTAACATTCTCTAACAGAAGGTACAGAAAAGGGATATCTAACATGTATACATTCTTTAATTTTTTATTTAATTGGTCTTCAATTTTTTCTTACATTCATATTTAAAGGTAAAACAAAGGTAAAAAAAAAACAACAACAAGGTAAAACAAGGTTTCAAGCGAAGGTTGTGACTAAGAACAAAGGTTTAAGTTTTAGATAGATGGAGATAGAGATGACTTTATTAATCCCTGTAGGTAAATTAATTGGTCACAGCAGCAAGGATGTTCATGTACAGGACCAATGGGACATACAATACTATAAAGTATAAAATTAGAAAAAAAAAGTAGAAAAATATATACAGTATAGGCAGTTGTAAAAATCTCAAAGTATATACAGAAGTTCTGCAGAGAGTGCAGAGTTTAGTGCAAGTAGGATGAGGTGAATGATTTTACCAGGTATAGTGTCTAGTGTCTAGTAACATAGATGTTGAAAAGTCTAATTGCACTGGGGAGGAACAACATCCTGTATCGTTCCTTGTAGCAGTGGGGTTGGGTCATTCTGTTGCTAAAACTGTTCCCCAGAAGGTTCACAATATCAAAGAGGGGGTGGGAGGTGTTGTCCACGATAGCCAGCAGATGGGTCAGCATCCTCTGCTCCACCACCTCCTCCAAGGTGGCCAACCGAGAGCCGACAACAGAACCTGCTTTCTTGATAAATTTATTCAGTCTGTTGGCGTCTGTTGGCTTGATACATGTGCCCAAGCACACCACAGAAGTCTCTGGTCCCCACAGATTGATAAAACATCAAGAGCATCCGGTTCCATACATTAAAGGACCTGAGCCTCCTGAGGAAGTAGAGCTGGCTCAGGCCCTTCTTGTACACAACTTCTGTTTGTGGACCACTCCAGCTTGTTGTCCAGATGTATCCCCAGGTATTTGTAGGTCTGGACAATTTCCACATCAGTCCCATTAATGCAGACAGGAGAGGGTAGGGGTTTGTTCCTCCTGAATTCCACCACCAGCTCTTTCGTCTTCATCACGTTCAGCTGCAGGTGGTTCTCTCCACACCAACGCACAAATCGGTCAACCAGGTTCCTGTACTCATCTTCCCATCCATTTTCCACACACCTGACTATGGCCGTGTCATCTGAGAATTTATGCAGGTGACTCGACTTAGCGCTGTACTCAAAGTCAGAAATGTATGTGGTGAAGAGGAATGGGGACAACACAGTTCCCTAGGGGGCCCCGATGTTGCAGATCAGACGTTCAGACACACGGTGCTGTAATCTTACAAACTGTGGTCTGCCCGTCAGGTAGTCTCTGATCCATGCAATCAGAGGAGAATCCGCCCGCATGTCCTCCAGCTTCGCATTCAGCAGCATGGGCTGGATGGTGTTGAAGGCGCTGGAGAAGTCAAAGAAGGTGATGCAGACAGTGGAGTTGTGTCTATCCAGTGCAGCGCCTTCCACAGCAGACAGATGATGCCATCATCTACACTTACGTGGGGCTGGTAGGCAAACTGCAGCAGGTCTTGTGATGGGCACACCAGAATTCTGAGATGTGCCAGGAGCAGCCTCCCCATGACCTTCATAATGTGGGAAGTCAGTGCAATGGGCCTGTAGTCATTCAGCGCAGTCGGACGACTCGTCTTGGGTACTGGGACCAGGCAGGATGTCTTTAACAGCACTGGGACTCTCTAGAGGGGCAGGCTAAGGCTGAAGAGATGCTGGAGCACTCCACTCAGCACTCGAGGGCTGATGCCATCCGGTACAGCAGCTTTTCCATGGTGGAGCCTCTCCAACTCTCTCCTCACCTGTCGGGCTCTGATGTGCAGTCCATCCTGGGGGGTGGAGGTGGGGGCTGGTTGTGATGGGGCAGTCAAGTGTCTGAAGCTGAGGTTTGTGTGGGGCTGTGGGGGTTGGGAGAGGGTGACAGGGGTCAGGGGTGGAGTGTGAGGGCTGGTGGAGAAGTGGGGGCTGGAGTCAAACCTGTTGAAAAACTGGTTCACCTCGTTTGCCCTCTGTGTGTTCCCCTCGAATGCTCCTCCTCCATCTTTCCTCTGGAAGCCGGTGATATCTCTCATTCCACTCCAAACATCCTTGGCCTTGTTTCTCCCCAGCTTCTTCTCAGGTTTTTTCCTGTAGGTGTCCTTTCTCTCTGAGTTTGTGTTTGAGTTCCCTTTGTACCTGTATGAGTTCTGCCCAGTCCCCCGCCCTGAAAGCCCTCTTCTTCCTGTTGAGAAGAGCCTTCAGGTCACTGGTTACCCAGGGTTTGTTGTTTGGGTAACAGCGGACCACTTTAGTGGGAATGGTGTTGTCCATGCAGAACCTGATGTACTCAGAGACACAGTCCACAATGCCATCAATGTCTTCTGTGGTTCATACAGTGCGTTGCAGTCGGTGACTCCAGTGCTCCTCTCAGTGCCTCCATGGCCTCAGGAGACCACTTCCTCACTGTCCTCACTAGGACTGGCTGCTGCTGAACAACGGGCCTGTACGTTCGAGACACTAGGATGAGGTTGTGATCAGACCTGCCAAGTGGGGGCAGCGTAGTGCAGCTGTATGCCTCCTTAACATTGGCATACAGCAGGTCCAAAGTCTTGTTTTCTCTGGTGGTGCAAGAAATAAACTGATAAAAGGAGGGGAAGGTTGAGGAGAGACAGTGATGACTGAAGTCCCCAGTGATGGTGGTGAAGGTTCCAGGGTGTTTAGTTTGAAGCCCCGCAGTTATGGTATGGATGATTGCTTCCGCGTTCCCGGATGGAGGAATGTAAACAGTAATGGCAACAACGTTGGTGAATTCCTGTGGCAGATAATAGGGACGAAAACCAACAGCAAGAAGCTCGATGTCTGGGCTACAAACACGCTCTTTCACTGTGATGTGTCCAGGGTGACACAACCAGTTGTTAATGAAAAGGGCGAGCCCAGCTCCTTTCTTCTTACTGCTCGCAGTGGTGTCTCTGTCTGCTCGTCTGGTATCAGATCGTTCAGCCATGTCTCTGTAAAACACATAATACTGGACTCCCTGTACTCACTATGGCTCCTGGTGAGCGCTTCCAGTTCATCCATCGTATTTGTCAGCGATCCCACATTTCCCATGATGACTGCAGGGATACAGGGCTTAAACCTCCTTTTCTTCATCCTGACTTTAGCCCCCCTTCTGCAGCCACGGCGCCGCCTCCTAATCCCCCCAGAGATGGAAGGCTTCTCTCTGGCAGTGAGAGCCGACTGCCTCAGGGCAATCAGCAGATCCTGCAGGGCTGGTCCTGTGTTGTTAGTAGGGATATATAGCCCTGAATGCTACTATTGCCACGGGCACCACTGGTGCCTTTACTCAGCACATCCTTTCCAGTTCTTCTTTCAGCCCTTGTCTTTTTTTTTCTCAAGCTTTCAAGTGTTCCTTCTTCCTGATATTGCTATCACTTGGGATTGCAACATCTACCACTACTGCCTTGGTCTCCTGTTTGTCAACCAGGTTATGGCTAATCAGGTAAATTTTTCATCACCATCTTAACAATCTAGATGTGGAAGTCCCATAGGATCTTACCTCAGTCATTCTCAGTCACCTTTGGAGGTGTTGTCCACTTTGCTCTTATGTGCTGCACTGTCTCAGGGGCATCTTTGCACAGTCTGCACCTTAGGTCCTGTCTGGTGTAGCAGACGGCCTCTATCGATCTTGTTTTCAAGGTCTGTACTTGTGCTGCCATGATTAGTGACTCTGGGCTGTCCTTGAAACCAGCCTTCTCGAGTCATTGGTATGTTTTCTCGATATCACCACTTGTTCTATCTATCGGTGGTATATCCCGTGCAGGTGCTTATCCCTCTATAATGGTCTCTCTTCCTCTTCCTCCTCCTCGCTCGGTTTCTGCTGCCTGAAGCATTCATTTAGCAGGTCATCATTCAGGGCCATTTTCCTGATGTATTCCTGAATTTTTGCTGTTTCATCTGGGATAGTGGCTTTGACGCTGACTAGCCTCCCTTTTACCACTTAGTGTACAGCCTCAGGGTGCTGGACTTGGGGTGAAACTCTCTATGAGGAGATTCCTTGTCTATATATCTGTGGCCTCTATCTCCTCTTTTGGACAGGTTATTATACCAGCCGGGTATCTGATCACTGACAGGACATAAGTGTTGATGGATCAGATCATGTTCTGACCATTGGCTCTGACACATTAGCTCTGACACATTTGAGGGCAGCCTGCTAGTAAGGAAAATTTACATCCACCCCCAACATCACTGTGTTCCATTAAAAGGTTCACAGGTAACAGGTTTCTATTTCTTAACTGCAGTCTTAGTCACTAACCATCTAACTATAAAACTTACAAATCTAGAGTTCAATGGAGTATCCACAAAAACTGTGCTCTGCAATAGGTAATCCAAATAGTCAAAATTAACGGTCCAATGAGCTGTATTGAGCCAAATCTCCTTTCTTCACTTTTCAGTTTTCTCCATCTGACTCTTACCACGGCAATAGACACGGTGGACATGAAACATCAAAAGGTAACAGTAACAAATGTAAAACTTTCTGTGGGTTCATAACTATCTAATGTATGTTTATGTACAGTTACTGTTTCTGTACACTGGCTGACCTGCTCAACTATCCCTATAGTCATGAATATCTGGTAATTTCAAAAGCTTCACCATCCAATATTTTCCATTCTGTATATTTTTCATTGCCTTTTAATGATGCAGAGGATCTTTTCTGATTACCTGATTAATCTTCAGAATAATCAATAAAATACTTGATTACTTAAATCATTTCAGTCGCAACCTTAGATGACTATATAATTGTGCAGGCCTGGCAGGCTGCCAAACCCTGGAAAAAAGGCCTCATTACTGCCAAAAATAACGCAAATATCATTAATTTACTAAATTTCATTTGGAACTTACAGTTATGTTTCTGCTTCCTCCTCTTTCTGCTCATCCTCCCTGCTGTGCTTCTGTTGTCTTTTTTTGTGAAAAATCACTGACATTGTAAATTTAAAAACAAATTAAATGAGATCCATGCACAATAACTCTGCTCTCTGTATTTTATGATGTCACTTTGTCTATTTGATGTTACGTATAATTACAGCACCACTGTAGTGTGGGTTAAGACTAATTTCAGTAACTGGCTGGATTACTGTAGAGAGAGGTGTACACAGTACAGGAAACGAGGAGAGCAGAGACATGAAGTGATAAGATCATTTGAAAACTTGCTAAAATAATAAAGAAAAGCCTCCAAAAAGTAAATTATGAATATTATCTGAAAAAAACACTGATAAATTTTTAAAATTTTACCAGGGAACAAAACAAAACACAACATGCTTGCGTAATTAAAATGTAAATATAAAAGTTAATGATTCTTATGCAGAGGGACATTTGACACCTAATTCTGTTTCTCTCACAAAAACTAATATCATTGGATGCCAAATTTCTCAGGTATTGATTCTGAAACGTTAAAGCAATGAACGAATCAAATTTATAACAGGTCATATTAAATGCCAAAATTCAAAAAAGGGCCTGTCGGCCACACAAATATTTAAGGGTCGGTGTGTCATTAAAAGTTGATTATGACTACACTATATAATAGGAGGATAAATGGGGCGGTTCTGGTTTCTTAAAACCTGTACGTAATTTTCTCATTTTTGGAGTTTTCTTCTTAATGAGCAGATTTGAGATTGAGAACATGTAAATCTTACCACAATGTCTTCGGGGAAGAGATTGTCGCTGAAGGATCCATCATCGAAGTTGACCTCATAGAATGTCTCTTTAGACAGCTGCACCACATCACACTGGTAGTAGCGGCCATTCTTGTGTTTGCATATCACCTTCTGTCCCAATATTAGCTCATTCATGGCTGCTTTATTTCGCTATAAGAGGCAAAGAAGAGCACACCTTTATAACATTGGTCCAATCATATTTCCAATATACTCTTTGTAAAAAAATGTTCCCCCCCATAACCATCAGGTCCTGCTAACCAAAATACATCACCTATCCAAAAAAAGGCTGACATTCCATGCCATTGCCATCGTACAAACATTCCTTTGGGTTCTATTGTTGATTTTGTTTATGTGATCTATGATCTGTCTGACCACATTTCTTCCTTAAAGATGACAGTTTAACACTATCCTTCCAGGTATGTTTATCTTGGAGTGTTTAATAGGAAGCAACTGGACTTCTTATCTTGTTTGAAGACGTTTCGCCTCTCATCCGAAAGGTTGCAGACAAGTGGTGTCTTAGTCAACCACCTCTGTTTAGAGAAGGTTTCTCCAAGTGGACATAGATGGCTTCTTTCATTCCACTTTCAAACCATCTGTCTTCTCTGTCCAGAACGTGGACATTGGAGTCCTCAAAGGAGTGACCTTCCTCCTAAAGATGCAGATGTACAGCCTAGTCCTGTCCTGATGAGGTGGCTCTCCTGTGTTGTGCCATGCGTCTGTGGAGGGGCTGTTTGGTTTCCCCTATATAAAGGTCAGAACACTCTTCTGTGTATTGAACGGCATTCCAGGTATGTTGGACAGTTCATAGCCTAATTTTAATAGTTTCAGCAACCTTTGTAGGTATTTTCTTTGCTTGACGCTGGCTAATAATTTCACCTTTCTGAAAACAGATTAATATCTTTTTCACAACCACGCGTTATGTCTTCCAACATTGTCTAAGAAATGAAGAGTTACTCAATGCATCAGTTAGGGTTAATAAACTTGTTGCCAGCTGAAATAGCTCTTATCTATTTATTAAGTTAAATCCATTTGGAGTTTTTTTTTGGATAGCCAGTGTAGTTTGATATGCATCGTGCTACATTGAAATTTGATAATTTACTACCAATAGTGTTATAAGGGAAGAAGATGCTTTTAAACAGCTTTCCTATATTCTATGAAATTAAACCACTTATTTTTTTGTATGATTTGACTTAGAATTTAATCTTATAGAAATAATCACACCAATCAAACCATCTACGTAACTTGCCAGTGCATGTGCTTTATATCCTGTCTCATGGTTGTGTGAGCTAATGATTAATAATTCATTAATTATTTTGGCAAGGAATAAGTATGATTACTCATTGTTGATTTCATTATTCATGCAACATTTCACAATCCACGGACCAGCGTGGTGAAAACCTGTTTTTTGTGTTAACTCTACTCTGTCAGCATGACCAGGACAAGTACTTCAACAAAAAAGACAAAGAGAATGGGGAGAAGAATACACCAGACAGTCTCACATTGCATTATTTGCTAACTGTGTTAGCACATGCTATTGTAATGATACCAAGGCAGAGAAAATTAGCCTGCTAATAATGAAAATGGTGACTGAAAATATGCTCCCATTTAGTTTGTGGAAAGAGAAGAAAAGCTGATAGCATTTGTCAAGCCAGAGTACAAGACACCATCAAGGCAAAAAATAGCTTTTAGATTGGAGAAGATGTTTAAGGACAGCAGGGCAGATTTGAAGGCTGATTTGCATCGTGTTGACAAGGTGGCTGTTACCAAATTGTCATGGACACATCTAGCTTCAGATGTTACCATCACTTGTCATTTTCTCCAGACCTAAATAGTAGGCTAAATAGTAAACAGGCTAGCTCACAGTGGTCAACTGGAAACACACGCTGAACAAACACTGGTTTCATTGGGTCAACTCCTCCTTTATGGTAATATATATATATATTTTTTCTGTATGTATTTGGTCATAAGGTAATGCCAAGTACTCTAACATTGAAATGACTGAAAATGCCCATCCCTATTTATCGCAGTAAATAAAAGGTTTGTTGCAAAAAAACCAAAACAAAACACATGAAAGTGAACACGTTATACTTCATCAGAGCTTCAATGAAAAATTTCAGATCTATTGTGATGGTGTATAAAGACAAAATCAAAATGCATGCTTACATATACAGTATATATAATAAAATCTCCACTCGCCCTGTATGGGTGATCTTGAGCTCGGGTCCTCTACAAGAGGCATGGGTGCATGAGGGTCCTGTGCAGTATCTTAGCTGTTCCTAGGATTATGCCCTTCTGGACAGAGATCTCAGGTGTTTTTCAGGGGATTTGTTGGAGCCACTCTCCCAGCTTGGGTGTTACAGCCCCGAGTGCTCCTATCGCCATGGGTGTCACTGATGCCTTTACTCCCCATATCCTTTCCAGCTCCTCTTTCAGCCCTTGGTATGCTCAAGCTTTTCGTGTTCCTTCTTCCTGATGTTGCTATCACTTGGGATTGGGACATCTACCACTGATGCCTACTTCTCCCATTTGTCGACCACCACGGTATCTGGTTAATTAGCCACCACCATCTTATCAGTCTGAATCTGGAAGTCCCACAGGATCTTAGCTCGGTTGCTCTGAATCACCTTTGCATATGTTTTCCACGTTGATCCTGGAACCTCCAGCCCATATTTGTCACAGACGTTCCTGTATACTATGCAGGTCACTTGATTATGGTGCTTCAAGTATGCCGTACCTGCCTGCATCTTGCACCCTGCTGTTATGTTCTGTACTGTCTCAGGGGCATCTTTTTAAAGTCTGTACCTTGGGTCCTGTCTGGTGTGATAGACCCCGGCCTCTATCGATCTTGTGTTCAAAGCCTGTTCTTGTGCTGTCATTGAGACCAGCATTCTTTAGTCACTGGTATGTTTTCTCGATATCAGCCACTTCCTCAATCTGCTGGTAGTACATCCCGTGCAGGGGCTTGTCCGTCCATAATGGTCTCTCTTCCTCTTCCTCCTCCTCACTGGGTTTTTGCTGACTGAGGCATTCAATTAGCAGGTCATTTTATTCAGGGCCATCTTCCTGATGTATTCCTGTATCTTTGCTGTTTAATCTTGGATAGTGGCTGTGATGCTCACCAGTCCTAAGCCTCCCTCTGTCCATTTAGTGTTCAGCCTCAGGGTGCTGGACTTAGGGTGAAAGCCACCATCCATGGTGAGGAACATCCTTGTCTTGATATCTGTGGCCTCTACCTCCTCTTTTGGTCAGGTTATTAAACCAGTGGAGTATCTGATCACTGACAGGGCATAGGTGTTGATGGCTCAGATCTTGTTCTGACCTGGGATTGGGACATCTACCACTGACCTTGTTCTTGTACTGACCTGCCTTGCTCCATGTAGGTATTTGGCTGACTTCCTTGTGCTCTCTTCATGATTTCCATTTGCTGGCAGGATCCCAAAGTATTTGTAGCTGTCCTGAACATTGGCTTGTTGCCTTTTAGTAGTTTAACCCCTTTAGCTGTGATCATCTTGCATCTTTGATAGCATCCGGCTAAACCTTGCATACAACTTGATGTCATCCATGTAGAAGAGGTGGCTGATCGTTGTTCCATTTCTGAACCAGTATCCAAGGCCATACTGTGATGATCTGGCTGATGGGGTTCAGCCCAATGCAGAAGAGCAGGGGGGATAGGGCATCTCCTTGGTATATGCCGCACTTGAAGCTAACTTGGGCAATCGTCCTTGAAGTGGCTTCTACAGTTGTCTTTGAGTTCTAGAATTCTTGAAGGCTCTTAGTGTCCTGTCGATCTTGTACACCAGACAGTGCATAGTTTGGTATTCCTGATCTTACAGTGTCTAGCGAATGCCCTGTCAACCAGTCTCACTACTAACCCCTTTCTGAGTCCTGTTCATGTATGCCTATTCATCTTGGGCACAATGATGCCTGACAGGAGCTTACTAGTAAACTTCCTACTACTTCCTACTAAACACTCCAAGATTCCATGAGGGCAGAGGCAGGTTATTGGCCAGTAGTTGGATGAAATTTTTCCCTTCTGAGGGTCCTTCATGATCAGTCAACCACTGTGGATGGGTCCCATCTTTTAGCAGCTGGTTTATCTGAGCTACCACGTGTTCATGGAATGCAGTTAGTTTCCTTAGCCAGTAGCTGTGGATCATATCAGGCCCTGGTGCTGTCCAGCTCTTCATCCTTGAGACTATTTCATGGATGTCTGCCATTGTGATGTTTACTGGGTCTTGTTCTGGGAGATGGCTCTCTCAAGTCCACCAACAACTTAGCACTCATTGATGGCACTCATATCAGAGGTATGTCAGGTAGCAGTAAGGACCTTGCTGAAGTCAGTGGTTTTAACCACTGAGCTATCCAGCTGTTATAAATATATACTATATATATAATTTATATACAAAATAAAATCATCACCATCTAAATTCATGGACTTGACTGTATAATTGTATCCAAATAGATTGTGTGCCTATGCTCAAAATCAATGCCACCTCCTCCTCACCTGTACAGAAGAAAAGAGATTATTAGATTTTCAGTGGTTCCTCACCTCAATCTGAGTAGGGCCTTTGTGTCGACAGCAAGTAACATGGACCACAAATGGCCATTTATCCGGCTGCATGAGCACTCCAGCAGCCTGGGCACAGGTAGGGTGGTAGGCAGTGGGACAACGTCCATGGGAGCACTGCACACAGCAGCCGGATGCCTTCTTCATCCTTTTCTTACAATAGTAACATTTCTGCCAGAGATGAAAATAAAGGAGCCATAGTTCAGGAAAATGCAGTGAATTTGGATTCAGGATGGTGAAGTTAACACACAACGACCTTTAGGGCGTACTCACGCTTTGCCCAGTTGCATTGTACTGCGCCAAAGTCCCCCGTTAATTTACACACACATTACTCCATGCCCTACTTTGCCTGAGCATGGTTAATTGAAGAAAGCATGCATGGGTGTGGTCCAAGTGCAGCAGAGAATAGAACAGAGAAAATGAATGCCACTTTAATTACTTTTTGGCTTATGTAAAGTTGTTTTGTTTAGATATGACCCTATCATCGCTGGATTTATTGATTATGCAAAGGGGCGATTATCACGTGGAATGTCTTCTCCATGTTGCGTACCCCTGCTAGTGCTCGTGCATAAGCAAGATATTACCACAGTATGGTTTACAAACACATGTGAAACAAACTGGACTTTGTGGGTCAACTGTGCTACCCTAAGCCTAAACTAATATATAACTCATTTGAAAATGTCATTCTTAGCATTTTGGATTCAAATCATGAAAATTCTGCAGCCAGTTCTGTTGTTCATTGTAGTGTATCAAGCAGCTGGTCCCAAATACTTAATATTTATCTGAATTTTAAGACATTTTATCAGGCTTAGTCCATAAGATGGATAAAATATTGCGGGTGACTTTAACTTCCATGTGGTAATTTCCATCAACTCACTGTTTTCATCATGCCCTTGATCTTTTTTATCTCATATGACATTGTAATAGATTAGCTAAACGTTTTTCCATAAAATCGTCTTATCAGATCATTATCTTATGAAACTTTAATTTTTGGTAATTAACTACACGCCACTATTCAAAAGTTATTATTGCAGATGTCAGTACGAGGACACCATTTTAATACCTGCAAGTTAAAACGGACAACATATAAACTTCAAAGGAAATCACATTCCTCTAAACTGGAAGAATCCTACTTGGCCTGACAGGATAGCCTTAAAATATGAAGTTCAAAACCAGGTACAATGTGAGTACTGAGTCTATGAGTATTATGAGTAGAACTCAGGTTCTGAGTCGTGTCACCTGCAGAAATTCTCAGATGACACTGCCAGAGTCGGGTGTGTGGACAATGGACAGAAAGATGAGTACAGGAACCTGGTGGACCGATTTGTGCGTTGGTGTGGCGAGAACCACCTGCAGCTGAACGCTATGAAGACAAAGGAGATGGTGGTGCGCTTCAGGAGGAACAAGCCCCCACACTCTCCTGTCTGCATTAATGGGACTGATGCGCCGGCGGAGTGCACAACATTCCTGAAAATCTTGGAATTTCCAAGTTTTAACATAGCATGTTTACCAAAATAAACTTAAATATAAGCCACCGAGTAACTAAGAACAAGTATTTCCAGCTGTTTAGAAGGTGCATTATTCAGGTAGTTAAATACACCTACATATATTTACTGTATGATCCTCTACTTTCAGTGTTATGTTTGGATGAATATAATATTAAATCTTGACAGATCCAATCAGTGTATTGGGGGATTAAAGCCTCTGTGTCCTGTGTATAAGATGCACACATGCATAAATGTGTTAGATGTGCACAGCAGCTCTCCTCCTCTGTTAAATATCATCAAATTTGTTCGTATGCATATCGTTTTTTAAGTTTCTTGTGCGCAAAAGCTATTGGTAGCATGTTTTTTTTCTGAATAGGCCAACTTGAACAAACCCTAACCCAAGAGCCTGTCAGATGAGAATGTGTGTGTCTGCTCCCTAAATGCAAACAATTGTCTCACACATTACACAGACACGGTTTCCTTTTATAGGACCAGTACTTTCCATTTTTGGCATTTTATTATTTTCTCCCTACAAAGGAGTGAAACCACATGTGATTAATTAGTTAGCAATCTCCCCTCTCTGAGTTACACACAGACTTTGAAGAGAAATGCAAAGAAAAGGTTTCCTGCTATAAGTAAGACATTTTATCCATAAAGTGTTGAGCAGCTCTTCTCAACACAGCATTGTAAGATAAAGACAGAATATGTCTCAGGGGCTGTTTCTACAGAAATAAATTCAAATTTACAGGACTGACAACTTTTAAGATAATTTAGGAGTGAGACATTTGAAGGAACTGCGTGCAATTTCTTGCATCTGTGTGCACGTGTATGCACACCACACTCAGCAATTGATTCAATGTTGTCTTTACACTACTTTAGACAAACAGCATGGCTCATTTGTGCAGACTGTGTTGCATTGTGGGGATAGTAGGCAAAAAAAGGGAGAGTGAGCTCATGGAACAAAGAGCTGCTATTGGTCACCAGTCATCTGGGAAGGGCCAAGGCATACAAAGAGAGACTGTGTGCCTCCTCTTCTCTCTCGCTTCCTGCTATCCAAATAGGTGGAGCCACAGAGCTCCTGCTGAGGATTCAACAAGCTCAAATCTGGCCAACAGCAGCAACCAGGCCTTCAGAATAACCAGAGGGGTGTACTGGAGAGTTCAGGACAAGTACTAACTCTGCAAGTTAAAAAAGAAGTGACCCGCTTCCTCCAGCGCCAGGACTAAACAACAGCATTCTCCACGTAAGAGACTGCAACTTGGACTCTCCATCAAACAAGGATCATTTCACTATGAGAACAACTCTCCCCTTTTAAGGACTAGTAAATTTGACCTGGGCACATTAACTCAGCACAGCACGGCTAAACGCATAATTTATTTTAAACAGTTGAAAGTATTTTGTCTTGCATTGTTGTGACCGTAGTCAGGTTATTAATAAGTGGATTAGCCACAATTCTAAATTACGGTTAGTTGGCTGAAGCAGACTCAGGGTCTTTCATAGAACTAACCATCTTCTTTCTAACCTCACACATACACAACATTGTCTTAACAGGTTCTCAACCAGCAAAGGGTCTGAGCCCACAGTAATGAAGGAACATGTGTTCTGACACTCATCAAGCTTTCGGCCATTTTTGCCTTTGTTTAACATCTATCAGCCTCAGCATGACGGACACATAAGAAGCGTGACCAGCGTAATGTGTAACATGACAGCGTCAACCTTTCGTATAATGTACTAGTCATGCGGCAGGAAGCGACTTCATGAAAACAAAACAAAAAACAGCAATGGTGAGCATCCATATAGACGAACAAGGCAGTTGCCTGGGTGGAACCATTGTGAGGGCGTTGAAATGCAGGTCAAATGAGAAAAACGTTAGAGCGGTAGGTTTGCTTTTGTTGTAAAAATAAATGACAAGCTGAGGAACATGTCAGAGTTTTGGAGTTTGGAGTTCTGTGATATTGACAGATGGTAAGACAAGTACTTATTGCTGCTGCCGCACAGAGTACATGCAGTGTTTGAACTGTTAGCAAGTTTTAAATAGTAGCTTTATACATTTGGGTTGGTACTGCGCAAGTTGCCATTGTGTAGTGTTGCACTATTTTTTGTGTCTGTGGAGTGCTTCGCGTAGTGAAATGCATATTTAAAGACCAAAAACGTTGAGTTTCTACTTTGTTGTTTCGCGGAATGTGCGTCATAAAATGTCAATATGCGTGTTCATCGTTGTTGATTTTGGAAGGAGATTGTCAGAGTTGTTATAATCAGGCTGTTTCCGATTAATTAAATCGTAGCAAATAGACTTGCTAAAATTCATTTAAGAGGCTTCATCAGTTCTAACTGACCCAGCTGGGAGTTCCAGATAATTAATTAGATTAGATTTCCTTTATTAATCCCCGAAGTGAAATTGCAGTGTTGCGGCAGCTGGTCAGATGAATCACTCAAAAGAAAAAATAAAATCGCAACATTAAACCCACATCATATTTACAATGTATGTAACATAACAACCCAATATGTAAAAAACATACAAATATATGGACAATGCAAATTACAAAATATACAACAAAAAGTGGACCGTAAATTTAGATAGAGAGTGCAAAATTGGTATGTGAAGTCCACACTTCAAATTGGTAAGTAGGCAGGTAGGTTCCTCTACTTTCACAGAGGTCATTGTGAAGATTCATTGCAGTGGGCAGGAATTACTTGCCGTACCGGTCTACAGCTGAAAAAACTCTGCTGTTTGATCAGCATGTCGTGGAGTTGATGTTCCATATTCTCCATTAAAATGAGCAGTTTTGTGCAGCATTCTCTTCTCTCCCACCACCTGCATTGGCTCCAGAGCAGTCCCAAGCACGGAGCCAACCGTCTCTATCAGTTTATTCAGTTTGGTGTCAGGTGTCCCTGGCTTTAATGCTGCTGCCCCAATAGATGAATGCAAACAACACTGCACTTGCAACAACAGACTGATAAAGATATGCAACATTTTGCTGCACACATTGAAAGACCTCACCTTCCACAGGAAATTTAGTCTGTCCCTTTCTATATACAGCCTCAGTTCTACAACTCCAATCCAGTCGTTTATCCAGGTGTACTCCCAGGTACTTTTAACTGTCCACCCTCTGCAGTTCTTCCCCAAGGATGGAAATGTTGTCTCTGTCAGACTTGTTCCTCCTAAAGTCCACGAACATCTCCTTTGTCTTGGCCACATTACGAGGAAGTTGCCGCTTCCACACCAGTCCACAAACCAGTCACCCGTACTCGCTGTCATTTCCCCCCCGATACACCCCACAAATTCCAAGTCATCTGAGAACTATAGATGACAAGACTCCAAGTTGTACTGGAAGTCTGACGTCTACAATGTGAAGCGTAATAGAGAGTACAGTCCCCTGTGGTGCTCCTATGCTGCTGACCACATGCTCAGCCACATCATCTCAGTCGTACAAACTATGGTCTGTCTTTCAGGTAGTCAATAATCCAGGATGTTGTGGAAGAGTCGACCTGCATCCTCTAGAATTTCTCCTGCAGCAATGTAGGCTGGATAGTGTTGAGGGCATTGGAGAGATCGAAAAACATGATCCTCACAGTGCTACCAGCCATAACCACGTAGGAATGAGCTTGCTGTTGCAGTTAGATGATGGCGTCTGCCACGTCAACTACAGGGCGGAAGGCGAACTGCAGTGGTTCGAGGAAAGTGTTCACCTGAGGACTGAGATGATCAATCGCCAGTCTCTCCAGGACTTTCATGCAAGACAATGTTAATGCCACTGGTATGTAAATCTAGGAGATAAGATGGAGAGGACTTGTTTGGCAACAGAACGGGGCAAGAAGTCTTCCACAGCAGCTGAACCTTCTCCTGGTTGAGGCCAAGGTTGAAGAGTTGTTGTAGAAAAATCACCTGCAGCACCCAAAAAATGAAGCTGTATACAGAACTGGCAGACGAGTTGGCAAAGGCCAAATCTCAACACGGGCTGGTTCGTTAGAAAGCACCAAGGTTCTCAGACCTGAGAATGGAACATGAGGCAGAACAAGAACCATGTCGGTGTGAAAGCGCATTGTGTGTCGGGAGGAGGGAAGGGGGGCAGCTGAGGATCCAGAGTTGAATCTGTTAAAAAACACATTCAGCTCATTTGCTCTATTCAGGTTTCCTTCTGCCTTATTTACCTTAAGTTTAAACCCTGTGATGGTCTTCATTCCTGATCACAGATCCATAATGTTGCTCTGCTGGAGGTTGGACTCTAGCTTCCCCCTATACACCTCCTTGCTCTCCTTTAGCTTAATTTAATGGTGCTTAATACGATGGTGCTTAAACAGAAGTTGATGTACTCTGTCACACAGTCTGTCATGGACTTGATGTCATTTCCATGACGTTCACAGAGTACATCCTAGGCTGTGTCTGCAAAGCACTGCTGCAGAGCCTCAATAGCTTCCTGTGACCACCTCCTCACAGTCCTTATGGTCACAGGCTGCTCCTGAACAAAAGATGTATAGGTCGCTGTGATCAGACTGTGATCTGATCAAACAAGTGGGGGGAGGACTGTGGAGCTGTATACATTCTTAACATTTGCATACAGTAAGTCCAGCAGTCTATTGTCTACTGTGGAGCAGTTGAAATGATTTTGCAACCCAACCCCAAGTAAGCAGATAAATAAACAAAAATGTATATATTTGATTGAAAAAAAAAATTACTTTAGCCCATATATTAACACAAAAGTGAAATGATAAAGAAGAGGAATGCACACATTGTCGTCTACACTCCCAACATGGAGGCTGCCAACATTATATTTCATGATAACTACCTTTCATGCTCTTTCATTACTCATTAAAATCTAGTTTTATCCACCTAATGCCCAAATTATGATCTAAGCTGAAAACTGTGGGTCAGTATGAAGAAAGCACCATCTAGAGGTGACATCCTGCAAATGAATGAATGTGCATGTTTACAATGAGACGTAGGTACGAAGAAGAGAAGGAGGCGAAGAAGGAGGCGAAACTCCAATGGCTGGGGACTTACTGGAACTTGGTTGGTGGACAGCTAACAGTCAGCTAAAATTGAGCAGGGAGGGACAACTTGGCTGCATATGTACCAACAGGACGAAGATGAAAATCAGGCACCACTTTACTTTGCTATCAAGTCAGTTCAGTGTGCAGTGTTTAATTTCCATCCTCATCTTTCATATTCCCGTGTAGAAGCTCATTTTAACCAACCAGCATCTCATTACTAATGCTTACGATCCATGGGATTTCTGCTTACTATTGTGTAAGATTCGTATAGTTCGAACACCAGCTTTTAATTAAGACAAAACCACATCTCATTCGTGAAAATTATGAAAGAGTTGAGCTCACCAGTTTAAATCGTTGCAAGGGAATTCCACTTAAATCCACAGGACTTCTTTCAGTGATGTTAATAAAGCGTGCTTCCAACACAGCCACTGCACACAGCACATGTACCCACCTGCAAAATAGGCACACACAAACACAAATACACAAAGCAGATTCTTGTAAAATAAATCTAATGGATAAGGGGTTTGGACATACATGTTTCTCCTGGGTAACATGTTCACTCTTGAACGCTCTGAGGTTCACTAGTGCAAACATTGTGATTTTCATGAAAATGGTGAAAAATTACACCAGTATCAAATAGACGACACTCAGAGTGTAAACCTTCATGAACGCAGCTAAATTCCCTTCAACATGTTTCCCAGCAATAGATGCTTACCCAGAAAGTCCAAAAGTTAATCATCTGTAGCCTGTACCAAATGACACCATGTCTATAGCCACCTTCACCATGCCTTTTCAAGGCCTCTTTGTGCACCTTTTCCATGCCTGTGGTCAGTGTAACGGTAAAGGATGCGGCTTGGGGGGTTCGGTTTCGAGGGTGCCTTTAATATGCCTATGGAGGAATTATCAAGCCCGCATCAAAGGCAAGCTTGTTTGTGTAAATGGGTAACCCGGCAGGCTGTATCAGGGATGAGGCATTGAGATGGCACATAAGCACAACAACCACTTTAACACACAAACACCTATCTGTCAATAAAGCACAAACCAGTAACAACAGATGAACGCCAATCTGTAAATAAAGCAAAAACCAGCAATAATATGCAAACGCTAAATTGCCCCATACATAATGTAAAGTCAATGCAACATTAGTGTGTTAAATGAGACAACAGTATTTAGGTGTGCAATATGCAGACATTTTACTGATCCTTACAGAAATTGCAAAACTAAAAGGCCTGCATATAACAACACTGATAACCTTGTTCCGAAATCAGTGAGGTTATAAGAGCAATGATCTTATGAGCACAGATACTGATGCTCTCTGAGAAACACCAACCTAGAAAGTTTTAACTTTTTTGGTCTCTAAATATGCACTTTACCATATGAAGCATTCAACACGGACCAAAAAGATTAACTATGCAACACTCCAGGTTTGCATACTGCTTATTACCAACCCAAATTTGGAAAGGTATTATTCAAAATTTATACTGATCATTCCAGGCACAGCGTGTACTCTCTGTGGCAGTGGCAGGAGCAAATAGATACATCTGACCATCTGTATGCATTACAGAACTCCAAACGTGGCCTTTCTATCTAGATGAGTACTAATGAAAGGCCTCATTAATGTAAAGACTCTCCCAAATATCTTCATGAACACAACGTGTGTCAGCCTATTTTGGGTTGTGCGTAACTGTGTGTTCAGATGGTACAGGGTGGAAAATGTTTTCTCTAATAAAGCAGTTGAGAGAGTTGAGTATAGTTGAAGTTTTAAGATATTTTAGACAATAGCCCTTGTTTTGTCATGTTTCCATACCCTCAAAATTTTGGGGGGTGTTTGGTGACAATAAAAACTGGTGTCAGGCTACCACTGTCTCATGAGAGCTGGGGGCGGTAGGCAATTGTGATTGACATCTTCCCCAGACTATCATTGTGTAAGCCAGCGTGCCCCTATTTTTTTTTTTTTTTTACCTGTCCTCACCAGCTTCTTAGCATGCTTGGGAATGGGAGCCTGGGTGCCTTATTTTGCCAAACAAATTTTGCTTTAACAAGAAGGGTTCAAAGACTCTTCTTGCTGTAAACTGTAAATTGGTTTTATTTAGTGTTACATGAAGTAACTCCTGAAAGCAGGAGTGGTACGCCGTGACAGGGCCACACCAACCCCAGCGAGAGCCAGGAAAGAAATAAGTGGCCAGAGCCACTCGCAGCCCGTGGGAGGGGCAAGGATCCCAGAGGCCCGGAGGCACCCGCCGCCCCTCCCGGACAGAGACAAGTTCTCCAAGCGCACGCAAAGCCTTGACCCCAAGGCCCAACAAGCCCAAAACCAGCCCCTCCCTGAGCTGCTGGCCCCCCCCAGGGCAGGAGATAGGGGTGCATCGATCCGCTCCTGGCACCCCCCCCCCCAATACAAGTTGTGTTGTATTGGATGCGTGTAATATATTTGAGTGATTATATTAAGGTGGATATGAGGTGTATGGTGAACTCAGGTGCAATTAAAATTGGGGGATCCGGTAGAAACACCCCGCTGCTGGCAGACAGTGGAGTTCCTCCATGTGCCCCCCCAAAAGTCAATTTTCGACTTCAATTAGTTGACTGTTTTAATCTCAGATATTGTGTCCCTATACAAACCAGGGGGCCTATTCTTGATTTGGTCATTACTTCTTCTGCCCTCCTCAGCAATCTGCTTGTGTAAATTTAGGGTGTGGCTGACCATAATGTCATCTCCATGGAGTTGCTAGGCTACTGCCCCTCGACATCAAGCTAAAGCACCAAATCGACTTTAGAAATATGAAAACATCTACCCAGACCTCCGGCATCTTCTTTCTGCAATTTTTCTTTTAATCAGTCAATGAATAGGTGGATTTTTACAGTAAAACCCTGAGCACCATACTGGCTCTCCATTCACTTGTCACAACCAGAGCAGTCAGCTTCTCCCGTTCAGCCTCCTGGTTCAGTGGGTTGCTAATTTTTGCAATTACCGCATCAGCCCTAGGTCTGTGCAACCTTTACATGCTTTACAAGCATCCCCTTGGCAATGTCATCAGTTGTGAAGGCATCTCATTCCATTACCATCAGCACTATCCACTCCCACCACCTACAGGGGAACAGCTCCAAATCAGAAGCAATTTCAGTTGGCAACCCACACCAGATCCAGTCTTCCGTCATTAACAGCATAACATTTTCTGGCAAGGACATTCCCCTTTTTTGTTTACCAACCTTGGCTGACCCTCAATTAACTTTTGAGGCTCATGTCAAACACCTCTATAAGAGCTCCTTTCATGATCTCTTTCATCACTTCAATTAATGCTGGCTAATTGAAGTTATTGGGAGCAAACTGAAGCTAAAAACCAAAGCTAATAGGAGCTAATCACAGGTCAGGGATTGGCCTAAAGGACCCTAGCCAGAAACAAGGTGCACATTCAAATTTTTTCGGGCGGAATTTTCTATGTCAGATGCATGAAATGCATCAGAAACAATGACAATTCTTCAGGCTAATTCTGATTACCATTCTTCTACATATTTTGTCACGTAACTTGTCCCGCACCATTTGTTGCACTGAGATGAAAGTCACCTTTGCGTGAGGAATTTTTGTTATGACTTCTGTACATTTATGTGGGAACAGATTCTTAGAAAATTATGAAAAACTGCTAAAATGTTGTGAGGTCGACATGAAAAGGGGTAACAGCTCAAACCCACCCAACTTTTGAGTCATGCCAAGCTGCAATACATTAACATAAAAAAGTGATTAAGCGTTTCAAAGGGTCAAAATGCATGGGATTTTACTGGACTTAAAGGGTATTTTGATCATTAAAACTGGTTTTCCAAAAAAAGCAGTTTAGCAGCTGTTGTTGACAGGATAATCTAAACCTACAATAAGTTCACCTCTTCTGCTTGGTGGACTGACTTTGCTACTTGAACACATTTAAGCCATGATTTGTTTAACAAGAAATGCATGTTGCATATGCCTGTTTGTATGTTTGTCTTGTCATTCACTCTCAGACAGACAGACAGACAGTCAGACAGACACACACACACATACACAAACCTCATGATTGCTCACAGCAAAAAAGATAAATGGGAAATCATGCTAATGACAACTAAATGAAGATAGTGGGAGCAATATTAAACTAAGAGCAGTTAACTTAAGCTAACAGCTTCTAACTGAAGCAAATGGGATGTGAATGATTCTAGCGGCAGCTAAATAAATCTAATGGGAGCTAACTCCAGCTAACAGCAGCTTACACCAGCTAAAAGCAGCTAATTCAAAATAGTTGACGCTAACTGAAGCAAACAGCTGCTATTTGAAGGTAACAGCAGCCAAATCAAGATAGTGGGAGTTAACTGAAGCTAATGGCAGGTGACTCACTTGAACAGCAGCTGTCTGAAGCTAACAGTAACTCAGTGAAGTTAACGGGAGCACCCTGAATCAAATGGGAGCTAGCCAAAGCTAAAAGGAGCTAATCACAGGTCAGGGATTCAGCCAATGGACAAAAATCCAAACCAATCAAGTAGTTTTAGTGTAATCTTGGTAAAGAACAATAACCTACTTCAACTTGAAGTAGGTTATTCAGGCAGCCGGGAAATCAGGGCGACTGGGTTACTGTCCGAAATAAGTGTAGTGCAAAACCAAAGCCCATGACGGTACACCACCTAACCCTTCACGTTCTCGACCGGTTCTCCCCACACAGCGACACACCCGCCGAGAAACAAACCCTGGACATTGGCACTCCTATCCTGAGAAACATGAAACTAGCCACACCAGAGACCATAGGGGGTCGCGGGCGATGTCTAATCAAATTTGAAACTGCTGGCAAAAAGTAATCGGAAATTTGGTAAGATTGTATTTTATGTCGGCAGTAATGACACCCGACTACGTCAGTCGGAGGTCACTTGATTAACATTGAGTTGATGTGTATTTATGCCAAAGCGATGTTGGACTCCGTAATTTTCTCTGGACCCTTTCACTATTTGACACGTGTCAACACTCAATCGCTGGCTGTCGAAGTGGTGTCCAGCCAATGGTGTTGACTTTGTAGATAACTGGCAGACTTTCTGGGGTAGACCTGGTCTAATTAGGAGAGACGGCGTTCATCCCATGTCAGATGGTGCAGCTCTCATCTGTAGACTGTAATGCATGTCATATTGTTGTGCTCTGTACTTGTGACATCTATTGCACGTCTACCCGTCCCAGGGAGAGGGATCCTTCTGTGGTTCTCCCTGAGGTTTCTTTGTTTTCCCTGTTGAGGTTTTTTGGAATTTTTCCTCACCTGGTTCTTGGGTCTAAGGGTAGAGGGCTTTGCTATGTACAGATTGTAAAGCCTTCAGAGGCAAATTGTAATTTGTGATTTAGGGCTAATTACGAGGTAATTACGAGAGACATAACGATACAGCAATAAGAAAACTAGAAAACTAGAAAATAGTAGAGAATTTAAAAGTACCCAGAACTACACATCAATATATAAAGACTACTGCCTAGTGCCTGTATGTATAGAGTATAAACTATACTAGAGTCTTTATCAGCTAATTATATAATGCATGCCCACATGCAAGTGTACCATGGTGATCCCAGTTTTCTGACTCAGAACTCCTGTGTTGTTGGCTGATAAGAGTTTAGAAAGACAATTAAGTAAAGACGATAGCTTCCTGTTCCTAATGACTCTGGAATAACTTACTTGTTGTTGTTGGCTTTCTGCAAGGCTCCCCCTCTCAGTGAACATAAACAACAATTCTGCAAAAAACAGCATGTGATGAAGTAATTTTCCAGATAAACAGTGAAAAGCTAAACATTTTATTATAATAGGTTGTAGTAGCCACATAAAATGTGCCTAGTATATCAAGGTTGGTTATGTCCATGTAGATTAAATTCATTTATAAGAGATCACTAACTTCACTCATGGCGTTAGCCTTGCAGCGCACACATTTCCACTCCTTGCTCACACTGGCAGGATCCACACCATAACAGCCTGAAATAAACAAACACGTAAATGCAATCTAACACACTTATATAGTGTGTTTATACAGTCAAAAACATTAACAACATTAGAAACATAAACATGTAGTAGTAAAGTAAATAACAACGATCATTTTGTTACAATGCAGTGGTCCATTGGCATGTGATGCCTCTGAGAGTCTTTAACCAGGGATGGTATAACTGGTTGTGTACACCAAAGACCTGTCATAAAATGTGGCTGTGTAATTCCAAATCTATACCTTTCTGTGGAAATGAAATATATAAACATTGGGATTGGCAATTGAAAAATGTTCACTAGCTTTATCAGAAAACTTTTTAACTTTTTAACTTTTTATAGTTGCAAACAATATTTTGAGTTCAGCATCATGTGTTCTTACTGGTGTGAACCTGGACGCTGCATTGTGAACAGCTGATGAGTAGACTGGTTCCATCTTCCTCTAAATGGGGTGTGGCATGCTGCTCCTCACACTCAGTGTCATCTTCTGTGGTGGTGGTGAAACACATCTCTGGGATCAGAGGTTTGGTCCGCATCCACCCTCCAGTAACAATGACAGGATTCTCCACACTGTTTGCACATTCAGCCTTACAGAAGGCACAGAACATACACAGGTCTTACAAAACTCTGCAACAAGTAATATTCTATTTGCATATGAAATATATCTTATAGTAATTTTAGTTGTACAAACATATTGCTCTTGAAATGCAATATTTACATTACTTGCATTCCATATATTCAGACTTTAATCCATAATAGTATCAGTTGGTCCCTCTGGGTATAATGCTTTAGGCAAAACTGGTCTACTCAACTGCAGACCGGAAACCTGCTTCTAGGCACGCTTCCCTTCCTTCTATTAAGAGAAAAGTTTGAATTTATCTACAATAAAGATTTGATCGAAGAGCAGACTTTCAGCTTTAATTTAAGAGCTTTTACAAAAATATACCATTGACCGTTTAGGAATTACAACCATTTAATGAGTACCTACATTTTCAAGGGCTCAAAAGTATGTGGACCTGTGACCCCATAGCATGACCCTGTGTGGTCTATTCCCTCATTACCGCAAGACAAATGAAGCAGATAAAAGGTCCGTAGTGGATTTCAGGTGTTGAATTGACATTTGGCAACTGTGACATTGTCCAAATACTTCTAACTGTATATTCACAAGTCTTTGTTCACGATTACAAC